>PVIH01004429.1:117095-140717 GCA_004025045.1 Sigmodon hispidus
TTTTTTTTTTTTTTTTTTTTTTTTTTTTTTTTTTTTTTTTTTTTTTTTTTTTTTTTTTTTTTTTTTTTTTTTTTTTTTTTTTTTTTTTTTTTTTTTTTTTTTTTTTTTTTTTTTTTTTTTTTTTTTGAATTAGGAAGGATGTTTGTACTTGTCTGCACTTTGTAATTTGAACCATGGTGTCCTTGAGAAGGAAAGGTCTGATTCTCTCCTGTTTGGGTATAAAATGAATCTGTGGAACTTGAGAATTTGGTATTGATTGACAGCCCAGGGGCACTCTTCACTAGGGCTGGAAAATGGTGTCTTCGTAGAATGAGACTTCTGCATTCCTGTTAGCATAAGGGTTAGGCTTCTGGTCAACTGTAGTCAAAGATGAAGCTGCTGATCTCTCAGAAGGGAATGAACAAAATAAGTAGAACCATGATAGAATGATAATTATTTTTTGTTTCTTTTTAGGGGTAAGTCTTCCATATAAAACATTCACTGTAGTTGACCCCACAAAATAACAACATTACAAAGAACAAGAAATAAAATACAGATAAAGTGTAGGAATTGCAAATGTAGTCACTGTAAAATTCAGGCTCAGGATACTTTAAAAAAATCCTCAAATAAGGCCTGGTTGAATAACCTCAGTGGCAGTGTATTTGCCTCATTCTAGTTACAACTTCAAGCACATCAGAAAAATAATAAAAATAAATTATCACATGGTACTTTTCAGAGACCCCTACTTATCCATTTCTTGTAAAATAATTCAAACTAACTAAGAAATAGGGTAGGGTAAGTGTCTAGGAGCTGGTGAATAAACAAAAGAAATAGAATGTATCCTTGCTGGCCTTTCATTCACCCATGAAGAAAGAAATTATTTCATTTGCAGGAAAGTGCATAGAATAAGATACTAGTATACTAAATGAAATAAGTTAGATAGACAGACATGTTTTCTTCCTTATGTATGACTTAAATTTTAGAAGCAAACACACATACACACTGTATGCCTAGAGAACACAATATAAAATTGCTAGGGCTACAATTTGACAAGATGAAGGCAGCTAATGGGGTGAACAGGAGGAAGTAATGGTGGCTAGAATATAGTCAAAATTCAAGACAGACTTGAACAAAATGTTATTGCCAAACTTTTAATTTTTCTTTTTTTAAAATATTTATTTATTTATTATGTATACAGTATACAGAAAAGTGTACCAGATAATATCATAGATGGTTGTGAGCCACCCTGTGGTTGCTGGGAATTGAACTCAGGTCCTCTGGAAGAACAGTTAGTGCTCTTAATCTCAGAGCCATCTCTCCAGCCCCAAACTTTTAATTTTTCACACGAGTTATCAATATTGCTTTCTAATTTAAAAATTTTTTAAATGTGCATTTCTCAATATATATGTTACACAGTTGGAACAAGTAGCAAATAAGAGAATTTTTCCAGAAAAAAGTGTGAACCAGTATTGTTTCTTAGGGAGATTCCCAGATCTTATTAGGTGCTGCTGAAAATGCTGCACAGAAATGGTAAGTTCGTTAGCTTTGCAATGACTTACATGCATTAGATTTCAGGTTCATCCTTTCAAACCTATCAAATGTTAAGTATTCTCTTCTGCTAACATCAAAAGATCAAGATCTAGAGAACTCTAAAATCTTATTTGACCACCCCCCCCAACCCATTTCTGCTGCATTCTAATCTTACTGGTTAAGGAAGAACGAAAAAACCCTTAAGAAGAATGTTTTATTCTTTGATTAAAAGAGAAAATTCTATTCATGAAAAAAAAATCAACCAGAATTTTAAATGAGTTTATCTGAGGATAGCCCAGCAAGTGCAACTAGGGAGACTACAGAATTGCCTGGAGATCCTTTGAACAAGTCAGGTATATCTTTTTGTCCTTCTATTTTTTTTTTATTTAAAAAGTTTTTTTTTCCATATCTACTACTGCCCCCTCTCCCTTCCTTCCTCCAATTCCCTCCCAGTCCTCCATCAGCCTTGCCTTCACCCCATCTCCTATCCATTCCCCGCAAAGGACAAGGAGTCCCAAGGTGGGTCAGTTCAGTGTGGCATACCAATTGAGTTACAACCCTCATCCCAGTATTAAGGCTGGGTTAGGTTTTCCTCTGTAGGAAACACATCAGTGGCAGAAAGATAGTCACAAGGCTCTTTCTAGCCACTAGAAAGTTGATAGCAGTTATAAAAAAAAAAAAAAAAAAAAAAAAGAAGGAAATTACAGCAAAGCTAGACATATGGATGGCTTCACAGGAGTGAGAGCCTAAGCAAATCAGTAAGTGAGGGAGTTCCTGGATTTCAATGTTAGCACATTCCTCATACAGCAGGATGTGAGAGGAGGCATCTAAGTCATGTGAAGTTTAAACTATTTTTCTCATTGTCCCAAGTAGGGGTACTCCACACCATGTCCTGCTACATCTGCCTATCCTGTCCCAGTTGCCACTGACGGCCCTGTTCTGGAAGCACATATAACATTTCTTTCCTACTCTTCCACAATTAGCCTTTTGAGTTTCTAGAAGAACTCTGATCCTACCTAAACTGTGCAAGGACTTGAGAACCAGGCACTTGTTTACTGCAAGAAAGACAAAAACTGACCTTTAACCTGGGAAATTTGCCAGCCTATGTTTGGGAAGAGAACCACATCTGTGACTGTTCTCAGTGTATATCATAAAGAGGCTGCTACTGCTCCATGCTCAATAAAGGTTCTCTGATATTCCTTGCCCCTCCCATTTTTCACCTGCCCCAGAGTTGCTATTCAATTCTGCTGTATACAAAAGACTTACCTTTTCCCAGCCTGACAAGACATCTTGATTTTAGCCTCTTCAGGTAAGCACTTTCGTTTTTTTATTTTATTTTATTTTTTTAATTTTTCCTAAAATTAAAAAAATTTACAAGAAAAGCACTTGTAGCATAAGTTAGTCTTCTTATACCTGGGGAAACTAACAAGGGAATTTTTATACAAAAGCTAGTAGCAATGATACCTTAGCAGAATCAGAGCTGCCTTTGAGTTTTAGGGTTTATACAATCATTTAAAGAGAAATATTGGAGCATGTCTGGTTCTCAGACAACCTTCAGGCACTGAGGAATGGAGAGCAAAGAAGCCTTGCAAAAGATCAAGTGTGCTCTATTCACTTCAGAGTTTTTTCTCTGTGTTATTTAATAGAGATTGTTGATTTGCTTCCTAAGAAAAAGGCTATGAGCATAGCCTACTCATGCCTGATGTTCCTGTCTCCAATCCAAGGTGAGATTTCTTCCTAGAACTTGTAACTATTTGAAACTGTGCCCCACCACTACCCCCTGATGAACTTGGAAAAAGGCAGAGGCAATGTCAATCATGGGGTGATGCTCACTACTGTTGTAAATCCATCTCTTCTGGGATTTGGAGATAAAATTTAAAATCACCTCTTATTGATGGCCACTGTTGCTTGATTGGCTCATCTTCTAACTTTAGTTCTTATGAAAGGTTTGACAGAACTTGTGAGTTTAATAAACAAGATAGAAAGTGAGGGAACTTCTGCATAGGGAAAGGTGCAGTTAGATTCATAAAATACATTTCATTGAGCAACTCATTGTTAGCTCCTGTCTTAAGGAATGGGGAAATGTGAGAGATGGAAAGATGCATTAGACTATGCCATTGTCTCATCACCCAGGTTTTCTCCCAAATATGCCTTTCATTTTCAGCCTTTCCAAAGATCCTGGTGGTGAGGCATAGAATTATCATGAATATATATGTACTGTCTTTATCCTTGGGAGGACCTAGTATATTGCTCAAATTTTACTTCTGCTCAGCCAGGATGAGAACAAGTTTGTGGTTCTTATTAAGAATAGTGGTACTGCAGTTGTCAATGTCTGGACTGACCTCCACAACCTCAAAAGTGTGATTATGTGATATTATTCTCCTAATAATCAGGTGATGTGGGAAAGGCAGGTCTGTGATGCAAGATCTAGTTTTTATGGTGTTCATTAGACAGCAATCTCTCCATGGGTCCTAGAACACTTGAGAATTTTAAGGATTACTGGAGGTATTCGCAGAGATGGCTGAAGCTCCCTTAGCATTCCTTTCATTCATGAACTGAACTTTTCTATTGCAACAAAAGTATCTTTTGTGCTCCATTCTCACTGGTCTAGGCAGTCTTTGTGTTAGTAACACTTTGCAAGTGACCAGAGAAAAGAGAATTTCCTGTCAGCATACTAGCAGCTAAAATGTGCTAGACTGTAAATTTTTGCCTCCAGAAAGAAAATTTAGACACCACTTTCTGTAATGAGTGTTACATTCTGGAAAATTGAATAACTTACATTTTTTTTTTTTTGGTAAAAAGGAAGAACTTGGATAATCAATTAAAAATAAATCTGAGGCCAGTGGTGGTGGTTCATGTCCTCAGTCTCAGCATTCAGAAGCAGAAGTATATAGATCTCTGAGTTCAAGTCCAACACTGAACATAATGAGTTCCAGGACAGCCAAAACATCACCGAGAAACAGTTTTGAAAAGCAAACCAAATAAAACAAAGAACAAAAAGTTAAGTTGAAAACAAAAGCCTAGGTAATCTCATAAATTCAGAAACACCCTGGACTGACACCTTGGATCCCATTCCCGCAGAGGAACACCCAACTCATTCTTGAGGGGGGGGGAGAAAACTGCATTTGTCAGGAGTGGAGACTGAACTAAGCAATATTGGGGCAGTGGGACCATTGGACTGCCTGCAGCCTACCCAGGGATTGGATGGGGATTTGTGGAGAAGAAAGAATGACCTGATGTGGTGGGATGGGGTAGGGACCTTGAATAAGGATATACAGGTTAGAAAGTGTGACTTCTTTGTTACCACTACTACTACTACTAATAATAATAATAATAATAATAAATGGAAAAAAATTCATTAATATTATGTGCTTCATTCTTGAATTATTTTTTCTGGTTTTCAAGTGTGCATTTAAGACAGATCCAGTCACTAATTTTTGATTTGCACATGCTTTTATTTTGCCTGTTATCTTCCAGAATTGCCTTTAACACTGGAGCAATGGGTCTCTGTTTGACTACAAAACCTGGGTCACTGGGTCAATAAACACTTCTAATCATGGCTAATGTGTGTCCCTAACTTGTAGACAGATATTTCTCTCCCACTTGCCTAGACCTAAGTAAATGCTCATAGGTTTAATATTACATATAAATACCCAGGCCTTGGCTCAGGCTTATTACTAACTACCACTTAAACATAAATTAACCCATTATTCCTATCTATGTTAGCCATGTGGCATGGTACCTTTTTTTCTGCACAATATTCTCATCTTGTTCCTCTGCATCTGGCTGGGAACTCTTCACTCTACCCTTTTTATTCCCAGAATTCTCATAGTCTGCCCACCCTGCCTTTACTTCCTACATGGCTTCTAGTCAATCAGTGTTTTATTAAACTAATTCAAGTGACAAATCTACAGTGCCCAAGAACATTATCCCACAGCACTAACTTTAAACACAGGTGAGAGACAAAGAATTTCCATACTTTTTTTTTGTTGTTTCTGTTCAGGTCTTACCATGAAGCTGGGATAGGGTTTTAGCTACAGCAATTCCACATTTGAGAAATAAAAAACTCTCCCTCATTTCTTATTCTGAGTCTTAAAGCTTAGTGGGATCATGCTCTTTTTGAATCTCCCAGTCTGACTTTTCCCATTGGAAAAGATACAATGTAAGATACTGTTATAAGAGTTCTTTCCTACTCTTCCACAATTAGCCTTCTTGAGTTTTTAGAAGAACTCTGATCCTACCTAAGCTGTGCAAGGTCTTGAGAACCAGGCATTTGTTTACTTCAAGAAAGACAAAAACTGATCTTTAACCTGGGAAATTTGATACTGCTTGTATCTTACAGATACAAGCAGTAGAGAGACAATAAGTGTGCTACACAGCACTCATCTATCTGCAAGTTCAAAGGCAAAAATCACCTGAAGAAAAAATGGACATTTATAGCCTGACCAGAAATTACTATGGAGACAAAAAATTAAAATGGAGTATTTGTCAAAAGCAATTTATACCCTCTATTCCTTGACAAGATGTAATATATCATTGGCCTATGATATGTTTATGTTATTATCTGGAACCCTGTACAATTAAAATAAATACCTTCTTAATGTGATTTTTCTGAATTAGTATTGTACACTGATGATACTTGATACTAGTGTGTTCTTGGTTGTGTGTTTTCTCTTTCTCTTTTTGACTCTTTCAGGAGCCTGTCATCAAACTCCTAAATAAATGCACAGGGACTTATTATTATGAATGACCAGCCATAGATTAGCTTATTTCTAGACAGCTTTTCTTAAATTATTCCATCTCTCTTATACCTCTGGACTTTTATCTTTATCCTATATAATTTCTCTCTCTCTTACTTTCTTTTTTATTCCTTTTCCTTTCCTTTCTTTCTTTTTTTCTTTCTTCCTTGCTTCCTTCATTTCTTTCTGTCTCCATTGTTGGTTGTGTAGCTGGGTAGCTGCTTTCTTGTGTCCTCCTCTTCTCCTTTTCTCATTCTTGAACTTTTCTTCCCAGGTTTTTCTCCTATGTATTCTACCTGCCAACCCTTCCTACCTTTTTACCTGCCTTCCTTTTGGCTATATCAAACTAATCAGATGTTTTATACAGGCAAAGGGTTGAGAAGTAGGGTGGGGATTGGGAGGGGGGCTAAGGAGGCCAGGACTGAGACTCATCTGCCCATGGTTGTGATATTGGTGACTGGGGCCAGAGGCTAGGGCTGTAGCTAGGCTAATATTCCTGAAAGGTTGAAAAAATCTAAGTGGTCATTCCTAAATACACACACACACACACACACACACACACACATACATATGTATGTATGTATGTATATACATATAAATATATGAGTAACACTAAATAAACTCATCTTACTGTACACACACATACACAAACACACACGAATGTACAGGGGTCTCAGTATGCTTAGCAGTACATAGTAATTGAAGAAGTAATGATGAATTTGAAAGGGCATAAGGGATGATGTGAAGTGGTAATATCCTTCTGTATGCTGTGAATCTCATTCTTTAAATAAAGAAACTGTTTTGGCCATGCTAGGCACTGCAGAAGTTGGCAAAGATTGAGGTACACGCAGGAGGAAGGCAGAGTTGGACAGATTTGATTCAGCCACCAAAGAACCATGTAAGGAACACAGATGAGCCAGCGGGCAGTTCACAAGGCCAGGCACATTAATGATATGGGTTGAATTAAGATGAAAGAGTAAGCTAGCAATATGATTGAAACATAGGTCAACAAGGGTAAAATTAATATAAGCATCTGAGTCATTTTTGGAAGGGAAAATCAGCTGCAGCAGATCCGGACTACTGGCTAGATCAGGCCAGAAACCTCTTGCTGCAGATGTCATCCATCGTGGGCCCAACACCTGCATAAAACCCAAGAAAGCTTAAAAGGATTCTACAGCACAGAAATGGGGCCAAAAGCAGTTTCTGAATTGATTGTTTGAAGTGGGTCATGGTACAGAGATGTCATGGTGTTTGCATTTGAATTTCAAAACGGCAGGTTCACAGCAGGCAGCTTACATCAAGGCTGATTCCAGAAACTTCTTGTTACAAACATGGAACTAGAGAGAAAGAAAAAGTGGTGAAAATGTAGTAGAAATCATATAGACCAAAAGTCACAGAAGTTATAGAGATAGAAACAAAAGTGGTTTTATATCTTTATATAGATCAGAAGAAGAGACCCAGAGTGGACTCTGTAAATTGCTGTGCAAATGTATCAAGGGTTTAATATTCTTATTCCTTTTGTGAAAATTGACAGGTCAATTATAAACTTCCTAACAAGGATTAAACTTGCTATAAAAATATTGATCCAGAATAGTCAGAACAACACTAATAACAAAGAATATCATTGGAGGACTTTCAGTTCTACATTTTAATATTTGATATAAAGTGACTGCAGTGAAGGCTATCATAAACCTATCATAAGGCTCACAGATATAAGAGTCGCAAAATCTGTGTTCAAAACTAATTATTCATGTATGCATTTTTTATTTACAAAATAAGTGCCCTGTGGGAAATCATTGTAGAAGAATATTAGTTAGCAAATATTCTGAAAAAAAAAACCTCATGTGGAAAATAATAAATTAAATCTTCATTCTTGTGTTTACACAAAAGAGATTTGTAAAAAGCCTTTATAAACTTAAACTGAAAAGCTAAAAGAATTAAATTCTTAGAAGAAAATATACAACTTAGAGTTAGAAAGGTTGTTTAGGGATTAATAGCATTTGTTGTTCTTCCAGGAGACCTGAGCTCAATCCCTGCACTCATGTTGGGCACCTTACCACCATTTCCTGTACTTACAGCACTAGGGGACCTGATACCTTAGGCTTTTGCTGGCACCTGGACTTTTGTGCACATAAACATAAATAAAAACATTTTAAAGTAAATAAGTAACTCCCTATGACCTTAATGGAAAGCTATGTCTGAGGAATAGCATCCAAAACAAAGTAAGACAGGAAATATATCTATATCTAAATATATAGACTCCACAATACATAATAATTTTGTACTTGAGATGATGGAATCATGAAAGTAAAAAGCTGACTCAGCAAGACAGAAAGTTTGTTGAGAGATTTAATTACATTGTGTAAAGATATGTCACTGTGATTGTTTTACCAAAAAGGTTAAACAGCCACTAGCTAAACAAGAGATATGACTGGGAAAAAAATGTAAAGCCACCAGCCAGATATGGGGGGAACAGGTTATGTAGTACAGAGTAAAGGTAGCCAAGCCATGTTAAAAGAGCATGGATTAAAAATATACTTTAATTTAAGTTATAAAATTTAGTTAGGCACAAGCCTAAGCTAAGGATAAGCTTTCTTAATACATCTTTGAGTCACTTTCTGTGAAGTGGTGGCCCGGACGAAAGTCCACCTATATATATATGGTGTTCAACATAGGGTCGGGACTCAAATATCCAAAGACAGGCCTGAGAAAAGTTCTGGACAAGGAACTGGATATAACTTCCTAGTTTTGCAGTCTTTTAGGTGGACTGGGTCTCAGAAGCATACAGAGATGCAGACTGGAGTCAGCCATGGGCACAATGAACCAGTGCAATACCCTCAGCTGAGTCATGTGGTGGCTGAGATGGCAGTTTAAGATTCAATCTCCTCAAGGATCCAGCAATACCACTACTGGGCATAAACCCAAAAGATGCACATTTGCTCTCCAAAGGCATTAGCTCAACTATGTTCATAGTAGCATTAGTCATGAGAACAAGAACCTGGAAACAACCTATATACCCCTCAACTGAAGAATGGATTAACAAACTGTGATACATCTACACAGTGGTGTACTACTCAGCAGTAAGAAAAAATGATATCCTAAAATTTGCAGGCAAAGGGATTTAGACAACATCCTTCTGAGCGAGGTATCACAATCCCAGAAAGATAAGCAGGGATGTACTCACTCATTAGTGGACTTTAAGCAAAAAGCAAAGCATTCCCAAGCTGCAAACCACAACCACTGAACAGCTTGGGATCAGAAAAACCTTGGACCAGCACATTCGAGCCCAATCTCTCCAGAGGAACATTTGACCCAGTCTTGGTGTTGGGGCGTGGAAAGCAGATCTGCCTGGAGTGAATACTGAACTAAGCCACTTTGGGACCTTGGGACCTCCTGTCCTTGCTGGGGAGGTGATAAAGAGATGAGGAGAAGAGAGAGTGACTGGAATGGGTGGGTGGGGGAAGGGAGTTTGAACAAGAGGACACATGGATTAAAAATATGACGCTATTCATAATAATAAAAAAAGGGCATACTGTGTTACACATCACACCTTCCAATGCCACTATGATGGCCGAATATGTGGTGGAGATTCAGGAAGGCAGAGGAGTGGACTGGTTCATAACAGAATACTGCAGTTGGTAAAGGAGCAGGCTGTTGCTGTTACCTAGAAAGGTCAACAGATGATTTTATGTTTGTTAGTTTGGTTGGTTGGTTGTTTTTTTTTATCTTCCTTTTATTCTCTATTGTTTTAAATTAACTTTTGTAGGGAAGGCTACAAGAATGGAGGGTTGATACGTTACGACTGAGAAATGAATGGGATTGAGTTACATAATGTAAATACCCAAAGATTCAATAAAAATATTATAAAACAAAAAACAAAAACAAAACAAAGCAGAACACAAAAAAGATTTGTCTCACATTGTGAGAAAACACAGTATGTGCTTAGTAAAGCCAGGTTAAAACATAGAAAACACATAAAGGTACAGCAGGTTTAAAAATGTGCTTAGATACTAAAGAAGAAAAGTGGGTATACACAGTCACAGAAAACATAGTTTATAAATAACAAAGGAAAGTTTTTAAAAAGAGAGTAAAGTAATATAGAAATGAAAGCTATATAGGAATAGAAAATATTATTTTAAAAAAGGTAATTTGGACCTTATATGGTGCTTTGTCAATTTTAAAATTTGAGTGCTAATGATCAGAGAATGTCAGTTGCTGAGAGACACTGGGTGTAGACAGAAATACTGAATTAGACCAGTCTACATCCTTTAGGGACATCTTAAGTTCTAAATGCAAATCAGAAATGTATTGTTTTGGGGAAAAGGTTAGGCTATAATTTCTACAGAAAAAAAAAAAGGCTGAGATTAGTTCAAGAATGATAGAGATGAAGTTTGATTGGGGAAAATCCACTAAAAATCTAGGCTACAGACATAAAGAAATAAACAGAAAAACTACAAGAGAAGTGATGTATATATTACCTGATCAAATATAAAATAAAATATTATCTTTGGGTGTCTCGTGTATAATGCATAGTCCATACTTGTATTAATGCAGATATGTATATTACCTTTGAAAGTTTATGTGGTTTCAGAGCAAAGGGAATAGACATAAAAAATGGATAGCCCAAATGACATAGTCTCTCAGAGTGCCTCTCTTGCAGGTTCCTCAGAGTTCTACATCCAGAAAAGCTCCAAGGCTTCTGACTGAGATTGTCTAGCCTCACAGACTTTTCTAGCCATGGCTTGAGATAAGCCTTGTGTTTTCCCATAGCACATTGGCTAACAAATACTATAGCTAGTTTTTATAGAATTTAACTATTAACTCAGGTTTTGTGAATCCTCTAAAGATGCCATTGTTCCTAGACAAAAAGAAGCTATTTATGTAAGGCAAATTAGGTATGAAAGGCCAAATGGAATATCTCTAATCACAAATACACTGACATGGTGTCTGTGGGTATATGAGTGTATACTCATGAAAAGGTTGTGACTAGCTACTGCTTATTGAGGTCAGAAGATAGCCCTAGGCATTGATCCTCAGATGGATATCATTTTTTACAAAACATAAATGGGTAAAAGTAACCAGTATAGATTTCCTTCTGACCTAGTAACAGAGTTTGTTCTCACATTTGTCATGTTTTCTTGGTTAGAACAAACCAACCAAGGTTGACCTTAAGACAGCTGTAAAACAAGAAATACCTACAGGATCAACTTAGTGATTCAAGGATTCTGGGGAAGCCTGAAGTCAAATAGTAGAACGCAAGAAAACTCAGAAAAATTTTCCAGTGTAATTACAAGCAAGTTCACATGCTTAAAGCCACATATGAATATGAAGTTACATGTAAGCAACAACCACTAAAATTTAATTGTTTCCTCTGTGGAAACTCTCCCCAAGTCAAAATTGAGAATCGCTGTGCCCCTTTCTGCACTCAACATCCCACCAACATACTCCAGTCATAACCAAGGCAACAGGTTCCAGAAGGCTGTGAAATGGAGGTCCTAATGACTTTACTTTCAGGCTTTTATCAAAATCTATGATGCACCACCATTTCATAGCACCTATCTGTTTCTGAATAGCAAGCTTGTAAGGTGTGTGTTTGTGTGTGTGTGAGAGAGAGAGATAGATAGATAGATAGATAGATAGAGAGAGAGAGAGAGACTCTAGAAAATCACATGAATTGGTAGGTGTAAAGAGTCTGAATATTTTAGGTTTTCACTTATTCTTTCATATTGCTCTCTTTAAAATTCTGGCTTAGATTTGGGCTCACAAATTGGAGCCCTTTTTTATTTACATTATAGTGTACTTTCATTTGCAAGGTTTTCAACTTAGTTCTTTAATCTCAGAGAAAATAGAAACAGTCTGAATATATGTGATTTCCTATTATGTATTCTCTAATCCCTTCTTTTCTTTCAAACAGTGGCTGAGTTTCGTTTTGTCCCTGGAATTACACTGTGTGTTAGTGAAATTCTCCCTTTACTGGCAGTTTATTTAATTCATCTATACTTATCTCAAGGTTTCTGTGTTACTCTGAGTGGCATTTAAATGTTTAGCTGCTATTCAAAAGAAGATTTTGTTTTCTTGTTGGCTTGGAATGCTGTAGCTCAGTTGTAGAGTGGTTGCCTAGTACACACAGCCCAAAGTTCAATTCTCAGCTAAGAAAAACAGAAATCGCAAAAAGCCTTTACGGCAAAAATAATATGACTTTATGTCAGTACTATCTATGTGTACAAAAATAATTATAATAAGTTTATAAAAATATTTCTTCAACTGTCAATATAATGTGGTATTTTATATTCTAATATTTTTATTTAGATAGTTATAATTTGTTATTCACAGAATTGACTTAAAGGTTTTAATCACCACTAAATCCAACACTTTATAATAGTTTTAACTATTATTAAAACTTTATTCTATATTAGGTCTATAAGTGGAGAATTTATCCCAAATTAGGATTGTCAATTTTATATAAATAATGTCTCATGCCCAAAATACTGGCAAAAACTTTTCCCTTTCTTTCATTTTCATAATATATATTTCATAGCGATATATTTTTCTCTTGTAATATCACTCACATGTGGCTTCTTTTACTCTGTTTTGATGAAAAATTTTAAATTCTATAGATTTTTAGAAGTTATTAATTATATTAAGCTAATATTTTCCTGTTGATTTCACATTTTCATTCTCAGTGATTTTTCATCTTACCATTTCTCCTCTGCATCTTTTAGACTTTCATTCCTTTTTTTCTCCAATTTTCTGAGGAGTTAGCTTGGATTATACTCTCAGTGCTTCTCAACCTGTGGGTCATGAGTTCTTTGGGAATCAAGTGACCCTTTCACAGGGTTGACTAAGGGTCTCAGAAGACACAGATTTTTTTTTATTTTTTATTATTATTATTATTATGAACAAAGAACTCACACTTTTCTATTCCTGTATATCCTTACTCAAGATCCCTTCCCCATCCTGCCACATCAGGTCATTTTTTCTTCTCCACACCTCCCCATCCCCTCCCTGGGCATGCTGCAGGCAGTCCCATGGTCCCACTGTCCCAATATTGCTTAGTTCAGTCTCCACTCCTGGCAGATCCAGTTTTGTCCCCCCTCCCTCAAGAGTGAGTCAGGTGTTCCTTTATGGGGAGTGGGATCTGAAGAGTCAGTCCAGGGGAAGACACAGATATTTAATCATGGTTATGACAAAGTAACAAAAATAATTTTATGGTTTGGGGTCACCACAACATAAACAAATGTATTAAAGATTGCATCATTAGAAAAGTTGAGAAACATTGGATTATAGGTTTTAGATCATTGCTCTTTTCTAATGATTTTGTCCAATGTTATCAGTTTCACCCTAAGAACTGGGTTAAAAGTATATTTTATGTTTTGATGTGTTGTATATTCATAACTTCTCCATTTCATGTATTATTTAGACATCTCTAGTTACATCTCCAGAATTTTAAGATTGTTATATTATGTTCCTGGTTCTGGCTTGAATTTTAATTCCATTGAGATCTGATAAAATTTTTGTATCATCTATTCCCTTTGATCTTTATCTATAATGTGACCTGTCTAGGTAACTGTTACACTTGAACTTGAAAAGAATGTGGTTTATACAACTGGATAAAATATTTTGTTCTTTCTTTATTGGGTCTTATATTGTAACTAGAGTTGCTTTGTAATTGTCCACATATCTAAAGTTAGCTTTGAAATCATAATAACCCTACTATCTCAGCCTCATAGTTGCTAAGATTACAAGTAGGTGCCACCACACTAATCCTGGCTTGGGTATTCTCTAAAGGTCAAGCAAATTAAGCTGATTCCTTTTGTAATTGTCAAGTCAACTAAGTATCTCCATGTATTTTGCCTATTGATGTATCAATTGCTTAAGAACAAAAAGGTTCACTCCAATTTAAAATGGGTAAGCTCAGAATATTTTGATTTTAAAAAGATTAAAAACCTTATGTTTTTAATAGTAAATACTACTGGAATATTTTCCTGAGCTAGTAATAATCTATGATGCTCCAAAAATCCCTAAAAGTGGAAAGTAACACCATGACAACAGTAAAAAAAACTACTTTCTTCAGAACATACCCAGTCTTGCTAATCTAAGGTTAATAACCTTCATGGTTAGTAACTTACAGGTTACAGACCTATTGATAGACTAGGGGAAGTAAGTTTTGAACTACTGTGTTATCAGCTTACGGTGCATGTAGAAGAATTAGCCTTGCTATAGGTCAAAGATCTGAAGTGCTTCTGAAAGTCATTGCCTCATTGATTTGCAGTCTTGTTCTCAGGCACATGCTCTTAAAGAACTGAGCACTGTTTAAGATTGTCTTTCCTTTTTTGAGCCATCAGAGAAATTTAATCCAAAACTACTTTGAGATTTCATGTTATACCTGTTAGAATAACCGAGATCAATAACATAAGTGACACCTCATGCTGGCAAGGATGTGGTGCAAAGACAACACTTATCCATTGTTGGTTAGCGGGAAAATTTGTATAACGACTATGGAAACCCATATGGTCGTTCCTTAGGAAATTGGTATTTGATCTACCTCAAAAACAAAGCATAATATTCTTGGACCTGGACACAAAGCCACTTCAACCTAGCATAGGGACACTTACTCAACAATATTTACTGCAGCTGTTTAAGGTTTCCAAATGTCTTTTTCTTGATTCTTGATGATTTTCTTTTTCTTGAAATCAGATGTGGTTAAAGCTAACATAAATCTCCCAGTATTTTTTCTGATAACGTTATTGCTAATTTTCTTTATTCTTTATATTTTTAAGTGATAGATTTGTATTAATACTGATATGGCAGTTCATACCCATATTATTTTGTTTTGTTGCTTTTGTTGCCTGTGTTAATTATATGTAATAGTGAGTTTTACTGTCACATATGTGTGTAATGTAGTTTGTATGCAGCCCCATTTCTCATTTCCTTTTCACTATCATTGACTCTTTTCTTCCATCCTATTAACTCCCTATATCTTTCATGTTTTTGGTGTGTGTGTGACCCTATAGGTTTAGTTAGGACACTTTACATGTGGTTAATGTCCCTCTCTTCTCAGCCTAATTGGGCCTTCCTTACAAATTTAATTCTGCTTATCTCGTTCATTAAGTGATATATATTGCTAAATAAATAGAGCACAGAAAGCTATGGATATGAGTTGTAGATTTTATTATTACTCTGAGAACTCAGATCTGATACACATAGGATAGCCTCAATGAAAGTGAGGAAAAAGAAGAGGAGAAAGTTACTAGAGATCAGGTTTGGAGTGTGGCAATCTATGTCCATTTTTGTACTTGGGTTCTTGATCATGGAAGTTGCATACTAAACTCAGGATGCCATCTCTGCACTCTAGGCCTTGAACTTGCAGACATAGGGTAATTCCAAGTCACAATAATTACTTATCCACTTCACATATCCTGTGGACACAAAAGAAGTAATATAAAAGGGGGCAGGGGCAATTTATAAACTCAGTGAAGGGGCACTAAGGAATCTGGACTAGATGTCCAGGTCTTTCTGTCATCATTACCAGTGTTTCACAGCAGAGAGAAAAGATACAAAGGAAAGAGATCTGAAAGGATACAAGAGATCAAAGACAGAAGAGTCAAGAAACATTGGTTTTCAGAGAGGACTGGTTGCTTTCTTACTTGTATCTTGTGACAGGCTGCCACAGTAGCCACGTGAAGAACTGGCAGGAGACACCTCCCAGTTCAAATAATTCATCACATCAGCATTGCTCCACTCCCATCCTCCTGCATTGGGTTCTTGACCCTAGAGAGGAGGCAGCCATGGGAAAAGAATGGCCAGTGAAGCTCTGCTTGCATGATCACTTACTGAAAACTGCTGATACCTATGTCTAGGCTCATGAAATTGATCCAGTCTTCTAGGAGATACCCAAAATTCAACCTCAACCTCTCCCACCTATTTAGATCTCTGCTGATATAATATAGTCAACTCCCTCAATTTACCAGCTTTGTTGAATATAGCAAGTTGTACTTTTGCAAATTTCTCTGAACCTCAGTTCTATGAAGAACAAATGCAGATATCCTCCTCTTTCAATGTTCTTTCAGAATCATGGGTGTAAACACCCTGAATCTCACAGAAGAGATTTCCAGAGCCTGATTTAGGAACTTTGTAAGAGCTGACAATGGCCATTTGAATGTCATCTGAAGACTAGGGACCTCAGTAGAGCTCAGGGATTTTCCCTTTCCCCAGTGGTAATAGAAAGATCAATTTACCCACTCTATGTATAGTTGGGAATTTTCTCATACAAACAGAAAATGAGCCAGGGAACAAAATCAATGACAGATAAATTAAATGGGAAGAGAGAGTATCTCACCAGTGTTGGGTCACGGAGTCCAATCCACACATATTGGCCATTGTTCACACTGCGCTTAACCATGGAGGACACGAAGGAAGCCTCAGCTCCACTGAGCACAGACACAAGGTGTCCTGAGGACCTCTTCTGGCAGGCCAGCTAGGTAAGGAAGTACAGTCATACACTTAGATCTCACTAGAGAATGGTGGGCAAATGTAGATGAAATGTGCTACAGGGAAAAAAAAACAGGGCATTCATTCTCATTCATAAGGTTTTTTGGGTAATGGAGCCCACTTCTTCTGTGACTGACATGCACTTCCCACCTTTTCCCTCCTTTGCAAACTCCAGCACTTACATCTGCATCAAACTAGGATTTAGAAATCTTATGAAAGTAATAGCAAAAGGAACCATAGCGCTGGGAGCCCTTGGGGCAGCTGATTCGTGAAGAGGGCTCATCTTTCTTGACTTCTTGAACTTGACCTGGGGTAGAAGGAGATAAAGATGGGGTGTCGTGAAATGAAGAGTGTGAATTAAGTAGAAAGATCAATTTAGCCAATGTTTATAAAGACTGTCTATTGAGATTAAGTCCACAATATAGACTCTCTGTCACCTTTTCTTTCTCCTCTTGGTCTTGAAATTGGTGTACTTTATGAGAAACAATCTTATTTTAATTTTAGGCTTCACTCTTCCCCTATTATCCACACATCTCCCATTCTAGACCAAGTCTTGATATTGACTCATCCACTCATTTTCTTTCTTAGCAGTTAATTACAGACTGCCACACTTCTTTTTAAACTCACCAACTAAAAGTTCCTAGCAAAATAGGAACCTATCTGTCATTAGTGCCTTTAGGAAAGGCAGCATGATAAATGTGTTGCAGGCAGTGTTCCTGTGTGGGATTCTTTTCAGTGTTATTACATGTAACTTACCAGAGCCCTGTTCTGATCCTTGGCACTGGGGGCACACAGGAAATTTAGTTCTAGGGGCAGGAAAACCCTACCTTGAACCTGAGATAAGAGCATCAGGCAGGAGAGCAGCATCCAGGACATGGTGAGGGACCTGCAAGGCAGCATCTTGTCTATGAGGGAGAAACAACCAGAGTCATGGTGGAAAATATGGTAAGGGGGGACATGTGGAGGGGCTTATCCCATCCCTTCTCCTATAACTCTCTGTAGTGATACACTTTCACTCCATTCTTCTCTTCCCTTTGTTCTGAACTGGAAAACAACAACAACAACAACAGAAAACCCATCTTTTCTTTTTCCTCTTAAAACTCCCCAGGAAACTTTTTTTTTCCTGATTTTCAGAGTTCTCTGTTCTGTGAGGACAAGAACTCTCTACCTTCCCCTGAGTTATGAGAGATGGACCCCTAGGAGTCTCCATCTCCCATTTACCTGTCTTGCAGAGATCTGGGTGTTTTGTCAGGGCAGAGATGACTGTATTTATAACAGTATTTGAGGGAGGGGCAGCAAATTGAATAACTGGAATGCGTATGCACATCAGGGAAGTAGGTGGTGCTTGGCATGGAATCTGGGAGGTTCCTATCAAAACCAAATTTCTTCCTGGCAAAGATTGTAAATTGCTCCATATGTAGCCCTTTCCTGTTAGCAGCTCTGCTCATTTGTTAGGTATAACTGCACATTGAACTTTCCCCACCTTCTCCCAGATATTTTGTTCTGGGATCCTTAAGAAAATGATAATTGTTTAATGAATTATGTTGCAACACTATTTTCAAAATATTGTAACCTTGAGTTTCTGAAGAAAACAAACATTAGCAGTGTACTTTCGTTCCAACAGAATGAAGTTATAACTCTAGATTCACAAACATATATATATATATATTTATCTGTACTTTGTAAGATAAACTATATAAACAATTAAATTTTTGATTAGGTATGAATTATGCCTATTGAAAGAAGGAAAAATTTTAAACCAAGGATTAAAGAATTTGAACTATGTCTCAACGTTGGTGGAAATTGAAAACAAAATCTCGAGTCAATATTTTAGCTAGGTTTCAAGGAGCAATGACTAAATGGGCTTGTGGTCCTGCTACCTATTTGTAGTGAGGTCAAAAAAATAGTAGGTACAGAATGTGTCTTTTGCCACTAATTTATCCAAGGTCATCAACATGTAAGTAAATTTACACCAATGCAAGGAAAGAGAGATTTAACATTTCACATTAGAATGAACTTGAACTACATCAAACATGAAGGTAATATCTGAATGTATGTGGAAGTCTTCACTCTTAGCAGCAATGATCAATGATTGTCCTGAGGAAAAGCAAGTTGTCTTCTACAGCGTTTTTTCTTCTTTTTTGTAAAATGACTTGACTGACATGTATATGGTTTTCAAATCATGTGGGGATTTTAAGAAATGCTTTAGAGTGCACAAATAATATTTGTAAAATTTTAATCTCTGCTGAGTTCTATAAACATCACTGACATTTGAATAATATTAAGTTTTGATGTTACTGGGTGTTTAAATGTTCCCAGAGAAAAATAGTTTGAGAAGTTGTCATTATTTCTCTACCAATTTTCTGAAAATTAGATGATGGGAACAGATTTTATGCAATATCAAAGTAAATCAAACCAGAAAAATCAAGAAAGTTTGATTTAAAACATTTCAAACAATGAATAAATAAAAATAAAATAACACAATCTCTAAAAGAAACATATGGTAAGTCCAACATGCAAAATAGTGCATTCTAATACAAAATTAATGAAAATATAATAATTATGAGATTATGGGTAAAATGTGAGAATTTGATAAAGTTAAGGTGTTATGTTTTGAACTTCCTAACCTGAATATCGATACTATATTTTTGAGATGCTTTTATCATAGAAGTCTTGATAAAACTCTTGCAAATAAAACATGTTCCTCATAATTTATATCAATATAGTTTGCTCCATTATTGACAAAGAAGGTGTTGACTGTAAAAAATAGGCAATAAACAGATATTTGCTATCTATTAGTAGCAGACACATGAGGATTAATCATACACTTCTCTGGATTTGTATGTTTTTTCATAAAATGTTGAATATAATGGGATGCTTAAAAGAACAAAAAACCTAACTAACACGAGAAGGAAATTAAAAGGTCAATTTACCTCAAGACCCTTTATTTGCATTTTGTGAACAAAGTACTAAACAAATAGAATCTTTACAATAATAAAAAGAAAAAAAATGACCTCAGGAATGCAAAAGTGGTTTCATCAGAGAGCATCATTATTGTTTGTATCATGGTTAGTATTTCCTAGAGAAAAATTACATACTTAGTATAAATCTAACATTCATTAAAGAGTTATGGACATTGGTAACAATCAAGATGTACATAGGAGTACTTCAATAGGGTAAAGAAACCTTCAAAGATTTGCAGTCAAAATAGTGGATTTTATTTAAAAAAAAATACAGGAATATAAATTCTTCACTATTATGACTCTAGGCAATAGTATCATATTACGGAATATCAACTTTTTTTTAAAAAATGCATCAAGGAAAAAAGTAAGTAGAGCTTTTGGTATTTGTACAAACATACCCTTTCCATAAGAGTAAAATCTGAAAGAATCTCTGAGGAATTCACTAGAGTTAATGAGAGAATTTGAAAAGCATAAAAAATATTGCCGTCCTATAAATTTAAATTAACCACTTTAATTTTAGCATCACAGTTAGAAAAGGTATTGTTATGAAAGATACATTTTCCCTTCTATTAAACATAGATGTTTTACTCATACAATATAATCTGATAGTGTTTTATCTTCCCTATTCATCCCAGTTTCTCCCCACACACCACCTCATCTGGATGCACTCCCTTTCTCTTTTTATAAAAGAAAGAAATTCTAGGAGATAACAATAAATTTAACAAAGTATTAAAAGATAAAACAAATTCCATCATATAGAAGTTGGATAAGATAAGCTAACAGAAAAATATCAGAGCCCTAAGAGCAGGCCCAAGAATCAGAGACCCACTCATTCATAGATTCAGGAGTACTATAAAAATATTAAAGTTAAAAACTATAACATATATGCAGAGGTCCTGGCATAGAGCCATGGAGGCCTATAATTACTGCTTCAGTCTGATACTTCAAAAGTCATATGTCACAAGTCATGTGTTCTATAGTGCTTCATCCTCTTTCTGAACTTGTAGTAAACATTTGTAAACCTATGAAATACAATTTGGATGCAGAAGGAATAATTTCAAACAATTCCATTCAGGAGGCTTTAAAACTCCTCATAAACTTAAATGTAGGTGTGAGCAGAGGACAGGGTATTATGTTCTGCTCTCTGCTCTCAAGAGCATAATTATTCTAGTTCAAAATAAATATAAATATGTTGTAGTTATCCTCTAGAATCTCTGCATAATCTTGCCATTATTTGCTACTCTGATGACATATTGTTGTACAATAAACTTTTCCCAGAGGTATTAATTTGAAGTAAATTATTATTTTTCATGGTTTGTGAGGTGAATGGCTTTACCTTTGTAGTCTCTTGCTCAATCATCAAAATCTGGGTTACAAAAAGCCAGGTATAGTATTGTGGCCTTGTAGCACCAGTGCTGGGGAAGCAGGGATGGATGGATTTCTGTGGCCCATTCTTCAGTCAGCTTTGCTTGGTTGTTGAGTTCCAGGCCAGGTGAGAGAGAAGGCAAAAAAATACCCAAGGAACAACAGGTAAGATGGTCTAGCCTCATCATACATGCATGCTTATATTGGCAGTCATGTCCACCACTAACAGAACACACACACACACACACACACACACACACACACACACACACTAAGAGAGAGAGAATAAATCACAAATTCTCATTTTGGCCATTCTGTACTGACTAAATATAGTTTTATACCTTTGCTAACTAATATATTAAACCCTCTAAAATTTAATAATCTAATAGATTTATTCATTATGTAAACTTCATGTGTTTTCAGCTTGAAAATAACATTTTTATATTATTTTCAAAAATAAATATGTTAGTTTGAATGGTGACTTTATTACCCATGACATGTGTTTCTCAATTCTCTAATGAGATGCTAGACACAAAGGTCTCTGAAGTCTAAGTCCTATATTTTCTATTTTTGAAGAAAACTAGAATATCACGAATGTAGATCAAAGAGCCCCTGGAAAATGTATTTGTTGCTACCATATTACATTCCCAAACTGTGGAAATAATAATTTCTTTTTGTTCATAGAGATCATTTGTAAGAACCTATGAAAACAGACAATGATAGCAGAATTAGTCTGTAAGTGAGGCATGGATAATTCAAACAGCTTCAATATTTATTCACTATAAGAAATAACATTCTAAAATGAAAACACATTCCTTGGTCTTTCCTTGTAGTTTGTGTAAACAAAATGTGTTTTAGAAAGCCATCACATGACAATTTAAATTAAATAACTTTATTCAAAGGGTGATTATTTTCTAAGCTTTTGAGCTTATTCCCTAAGCGGTTTTACAAGTAATCCTGCTTTGCATAAAAATTTGACACGGAAATTTCTGCAGATATATTTGAACTAAATCAAGGGTCAAAATAATAAAACTGTTCTCATGTCCACCTTTTAGAACCAGACTTACTAAAAGAAAAAATGGGGGCGGGGAGAAAAGAATAAGACAGGAAGGGAGGAAAGAAAGGAAGGTTTGAAGAAGGAATGTAAGAAGAAAGGAAGGAGGAGGAAGGAAGGAAGGGATGACAGAGTTCACAATAAAGGAAACTTTGCTTTGGGAAGTTTGTAAAGGCTTAAAGTAGGAACCACAGATAATAAGTGACTTTCATAGAAAAAACTTCTCAGAAATCTCTAGGATATTGGAAATATCTTCTTTGTGTTTTTCATTGTCTTCTCTTCATGTTCTGTATATTGCTTAGAGACTAGATTTCACTATGCCTGCAGGAAAAATCAAGAGATAGGACAGAAGCAAAGTCCAAATGCATCCTTCAGGATTAGGTAATGGTGATGGAAGGAACATACATACACTTGGACAGAAAGGCCATGGTGTATCTCAGAGATGAAATACACCCCAGAAATCAGGGTAATTTGTAGTAAAATAGCACAAACTCATGTAAGACAAATCTACATGGAGGAAGCTCTATGAGAATGGAGTGAGAAGTACCACCTCTAATGTTCAAGGAAGTTTTGTAGTCAGGTTATTCTGAGTAGAGATGCCAGATATGTTGGACTGGGGAAAATGGGGTTTGGATTCCCAGTGGACATCTTATCTTAAAAATTATCGAAGATATAAATTTTTAATAATGTGGTACTACCATTACTACCTATGTTAATTCCATGATGTTTCAGACACTTGTTTACATAGAGCTATTTACATCAGTCCAAATAGTCAATAAGTATAAAGCATGATGATTGAGAAGTTGGGCTTGGGGATAAGATCTATTTCATAATGTTAATGTAGAATCAAGTAAAACAATGCCTAGATGTCATTAATTATGGTGTCTCATGCATAAAATAGTAAATGGAAGATAATAATATTCTTATTGACTGCTCCTTATATAATTGTGATTTGATAATTCTCGATGGAAAGACAAATTTTTGATCTGAGGTGAGATTATTGAAAAGTACCACCACTGAATCACTTTGTAGCTTAGCTTTTAGCTGTAATCAATTAAACTTGTACTTTAACTTTTAACAATTTTTCCTTGAAGGCCAAAGTGATTCTCCAGTCACTGTCACCAACTTCCTCTAAGAAGAAGTGAAAAAGGTAAGATGTAAGGGTATTATTGGACTTTGCTGCAAAGCCATTCACTACTATATGAGGCAAAAGGAAAAGAGTCTTAACATGTTTAATTTGACATTGGAAGTATCTGATATTAAGAAGAACTAAGCCCAGAAAATCAGCTTCTTGTTATGCATGTGAGGATTAAAATCTCTTTGGAAATTCTGGGGCTAATACTTCAGAGTAATTATTTGTTAAGCTACACCACCTAAACACGTATTATGAAGGAGAAAAGCTCAATGAAATCATTGAATTTTCTTGACTTATTTAAAATACAATATCACCAATTTCTTCTTTTTACAAAAAGACAAACACTGGTCCTTACCTCCCTATATA
>PVIH01004430.1:0-140572 GCA_004025045.1 Sigmodon hispidus
AATATACCACGTAGGTACTGCTCATAGGTCCACATTCGCGATAGCAAGCCACAACTCAAGGCCAAGCCAAATAGGGAGTTTGCTTATGGCAAAGAGAGGAATAGTTTATGTTTAAGAGAGCACTTTCCCACGAGGGGTAGAAGGCACTTTCCCACGAGGGGCAGAAGGCACAGTCACAATGACTCAGCTCTCTACACAGTGTACAAGAGCATTATTACATAGCACTTCTGTTTCTTGTTTCAGCCTTGTTTGGCTGAAACCTACAATATCCCAACATTTTAGTTATTCTTGTCTCCATTAATTGATAAATACTTGCCCACTGATCATATACTATGAACTTCTAAAACACCTCTAGAGACATGCTTGCCCTGTGACCTTCATCATGAGACTACAGAAGCTCTTAGTCATCTTGGTACTTGGATTCAGAAATTAGGATACAAGGAATGGTTTAGGTGCACATCTGACAGGTGGAATGTAGCCATGCAGTCTCAGGCAGTTGATTTGGAGCCAAAATGGTACAGGTATGTTAAACAAGTTCTACCATTCACCTTTCCAGAATGCTTTCATACCATCCATTATCATACTTACTTCAAGACCACAGCCCTTACTGACAATCTCTTACATTACTGTCTTGCTGATTAGTTTTCTCTAGCAATGCTTGACTGTTTGTTCTTAGTTACTTGAAGTTCATTTTTAAGCAGCCAAGTTTACCCTTATCCTATCTACACCCTTACCATAATCAGTACAGCCTCTCACCTTGTACCATTGGGGTTTATATTGACTGCTCAGATCTCGTAATTTACCATCCTCTGGTTGACGAATTTAAAGACTACATTTATTTTACCTTTATGTATCTGAAATTTTTCCATTTTTAATACTGAGTTTACATATCTAGTAGATACAGTTATTAAAATTATTAACATTTCCAGTTCTAACAGGAAACTTTACTACCTGTTACCTCTTTTCATTGTCCCTAAAATACCTAGTGATTGATTTTTTTTCTCTTAATAATTTTATTGGTTTAGTGGGGACTGAAGATGAAAGTCCTTAAAAACACAAATAAGAAACAATGTGTTGGGACTAGTTTTTATTTTTCTTTTACAACTTCACTGCATATACATAATCATATTCTTCATTTTTAATCCCTTTCTCCTTCCCAGCAAACCCCTTCTTCCTAACAGATTGCTCTCCTGTTTTCATTTTGTTTATGACTTGCTGCATTTAATAGGGTTTTAAAACTCCCTGTACACGGAGAAGGTCATGTATAACCAAGGGTGGACTCAGACTCACAATCCTTCTGACTCAGCTTCCTGGGTGCTATGGTTACAGATAGGTGTCAATATGCCAGCGGGAATATTTAAATCCTCGTTTCCAGGGCTAGAGTGGCTTGATGTCCTTGGATAGCACCTGGATGTGGTTCCCAGAACTTTCATTAGGCAGCTTACAACTGCCTATAACTACTTCCAAGGGTTCAGATGCCCTCTCTGGCTGCTGTGGGTACTTGTGTGCACTTGGTACGCATTTAGACAAACAAGGAACACATCTAAACAACAAATAAGAACAATTTTTTAAATTCTTGTTTTCATTGTGTTTGAGGGTTTTTATTAATTTTTAAGTTTTATCTTTGCTTAAAGCAGTTTCTAGTTAAACAGTCAAGAATCATATGAAGTTGGGATTGTTCTTACCATATTTAAGGCCATAGACTATGTCTGTCCCTGTGCCAAAAAAATCAAAATGAATGAAAAAAGCAGGATGAAATGGTTACCTTTTAATTTTTCTAAATGTTTAACAATTTTACTTCTTGGTTTTCCTTGATCTGATCTGAGGTTTTAATCTTAGAGAATTATTGCACTGTAATTTTTTTTTTTTTTTTTAGGCCCCCCTGCACTGTAATTTTTAATAATTTATTCTTTCATTACTTTTTATATGGGCATAAAGATTATGAAACCCTAATGTTGTCAGTCTTAAATAAATTGCTAGTTTTTCCAAATAGATACCAAAATGAGCTTTAAGAACATCGTTAAAAATGTATTCTTGTACCTTACTAGTCCTCAGTGATCTGTTCCAATATCAAATGATCATTGTTTCCCACCTTCTTGCTGCTGCTTTTCTCATTAGACTAGAAAAATAAGTAGAAAAAGATTTGGAATTAAAATGTTGCATTTTATATTTTCTATAGCGAAGTATAAGGTCTGGAATGTGTTTGGGTTGTTAGAGTAATGGGAGTAGATTATATGAGAAGCAGTATCAGCTACTTCATAAACCTGTGGGATTGTTTTCTGGGCTATCCCTGCCAGTATCATCCTTGAGGCAGCACTGTGCTCAGCACTGACACTTCTCCTGCTGCTTATTCAGTGGCACTTTATTCCTGCTGCTCTTATCCCTGTCCTGCATCTCCTTAGTCATGTGGCCTCTGCAAGTAGGCAACTTTCTATCACAAAGGTGCCTACATAGGCTTCCCTAGGTTTTTCAGAACATTGGGAGACCACTTAGGGAAGGGGAGTTTCTAAAGATAGGTATCCTTGTGTTAGAGTGGGTGGAAAAAGATGCAGTGTATAGGCAGTTACTAATGGTAACATAACTAAATTATTTCCAGATATGAGGCTTGAAGTTCTCATCTTTTGTAGCAGGTAATTATGTGGCTGAACTACCAAACTGTCCAAGGGAGGCAGTGCTGGGAAGAACCTCACCAGGATGCTTTTGGCAAGAGACTCCATTTGGTATGGCATGGCTATGTAGGTGGGGACCTAGCTTTGCTCACTTTTCTCTTGAGGCCATGGCAAATCATTCATATTTTCTGGGTCTCCAGTTAAATCTGGTGTGAGTCAAGAGGGACAACTCATGTGCACTTTTGAATAAGGATGATTAGAAGAAGGAACGTGTGAGTCTTCTAGTTCTAATACCAGCTAAGTGAACCTGCTGGAGTTGATGGTCCAGTCATAACACCTGCAAGTGTCCTGGTACTAGAAGAATGGAGAGGAAGGTTAACATGTTATTGCATACATTATACTTGGTATTATTAATAAAAACCCAGAGCCAGATACTGAGGAAAAGCTGAAAAATGAGGGAGACAGAAATAAGCCATAGCCACTTCTCAGGCCGAAAAGGGTAGCTCCTGTCTGCAGAAGTCCTCAGACTGCCTCTGAGTCCTCAGCAGGAAGGGCGCACAGGTGAAGGGAAGAACTCATGCATCCCCTTTCTTCATCCAGCTCTCTCACTTCTTCCTCCAACTTCCCTGGTACTAAGGTTAAAGGTGTGCCACCACCACCTCCTCCTCTGTTTGGCCTTGAACTCACAGAGATCTAAAGATTTTCCATCCCTCCCCAAGTGCTGGGATTAAAGGTGTGGGTCACCACTCCCTGACTTTCAGGACTGGGCTCCCCCTCTGATTTTCAGATAAGCTTTATTAAGTATGCAGTATATCATCACAACACATCATCTTTTCCTGAGGAAATGAGAATAGACGCTTGTCTGGACTCCACTGGGATGGGGTGTATATTAGGATGGAGGACACCAGGAGATTGGCCTGTGGTGCAAACAGTCATCAGACTGCTGGTCTGATGGACAGTTGTTTTCTTCTGATAAGCTCTTGAGTGCTGGGAAGGTATTTAGCTCTGAAAGTATTTCATAGAAGCAGTGAGAGAATGCTGCGCTGCCTATACTGATTTCTTACTCAAAGTTTGTCTGAGCATGGTTGTGAACAAGATTGATAGAACTTTGAAATGACAAAAATGTCTCAGTAGCTGACACAGTGCTAGGTGAATGAAAGCCCCATAGAAGTCACAAGGGTTTTTTTTTTTTGTTTTTTTTTTAAGTCTCTGCTCTGGCTAGATCATGGAGGAAGAGCCATCAAGAAAGCCTGTCCAGAGGAGCACAGAAAGAAAGAAAAAAGACCATACAGATTGTATTAGATATTTATTCTCTTTGGCCATTACATTGAGGACCAAAAAGGTGGACTCATTTTAGTTCACTGTCTCTCAAGAGCTTCTGTGGAAGTTTTTCAGGAACTGTCTTGTCTTGATAAGTTTGGAATAAAGCAAAAAAAATCAAAGTATAAACTTAGATTAATAGCTGTATCTGATATGCTTTTAAGGGCCATTTGTATTTGGGGGGCTCTGCCAAGAATGGCTTTGTCCAGGGAACTTGAGTGAGTCGCACAGGTAAATAGCAAGTGTCTAGTATGTGTCATTCAGGTTTTGTGTGGCACACTCTGGGTTAGGCACTATACTAGCTGATGGGACTTCAGGGAGTTCTCCAGGCAGAGGTGATGGTAAAACAAGGAGAATAAACAGGATAAATGATGTTAGCTTTAGATGTGTTCTTAGACCCCAGCATCCTCAAGTACCTCTATCCTCAGCCTTATAGAATGAAGGAAGTCAACTGACAGAGGAACCAGTGTCTGATGCTTTTTTGTTTGGAGCTACTTGATATTCATTAGGTTCATAGTTTAGCATCTGGAGAAGAGATTAATGATACATGTGCTGTCCATTTTCTAGAACTAAAACCGAAGAAAAAATGTTGGTCATGATTGAGGTACTCTGTGCTGCCTACAAATTATATATAGAATTTTTTATTTGAAATTAAAGTGATGATGTCTTTTGATCAACATTGTTCTTCATTAATTTATAGAAAGGCTATAAAAAGATAATCTAATCTAACCTCCTCCACCTACATATTGTGTGTGTGTGTGTGTGTGTGTGTGTGTGTGTGTGGTTTCTATTCAGCCCAGTGTTTTCCTATCTACGGCAGAGAGGCTGCTTTTTCTAGCCATTATCTGCTGGAAGGTCAGTGTCTTTTTGTATAAGAAGCCTTTAATTTACACACTGGATGTATAATTGATGGGCCCAGGCTAGACCTATCTGGCAGAATTTATGCCCATATCTGAGCCCTACGAGGCCCACTCCTGTCTGCTCTGAGGGAGATAGATAATTTGCGCTTTGGTTACCTGCTTTGTCCCCATTTATGAACTGAAATCTAGATGATCTGAAGGAAAAAGAAACTAGATAAAAAGTTAGTTGTGGGCCTGGAACATGGAGGAAAGTTAGAATTTTGAAAGGCAGTACTAATATGATACAGCCAAGTTGAGAAGTAGGAGAAGAGGGTTTTCATCACAGCAACCTTCAGGACATTGAAATTGTTAGGATGGCTTTAAGTAGACATCTTGGGCCTTTTTCAAAAGAATCAAGCCTTATTTGACTTTCTCTGTGTGGCTTATTAAATGTCAACACATACACAATTTAAGATTTATGATTTCCTGGACTTTGAAATCCTCCTTCTTCCTTGACTAAATGTGTCAGTGGTTTTAAAACTTCATAAAATTGTGGGGATGGCCCAATAAGCGAGTATTGTTAATACAGCACTAGGTAGGCCACTAAGATTATTGAGTATTGTTTAACAATTGCTAAAAAAGAAAGTGGAGTTTTAGAAACTGAGATCCATCAACAAACAAGTACACTTTTTTAAAAATGTAAAGCAGAGACTAATAATGAAACCAAAAGTTTATAAGATGCCTTTTTAGAAAGATAAAATGCTCTTTCTTTCCTTCATCTTCTCCCTCCCTCCCTCCGTCCCTCCGTCCCTCCCTCCCTCCCCCCCTTCCTCATTATAGATCAGACCAAAGTTTTTTTACCATGACTCTTCCATCTTCCCAGGGATCATTTTATCATTTATTCTTCCAAATCATATAAATACCTCTATACACACACACAGTGCCATGGAATAGGAATTTTGTTTTAAATAAATAGTTACAGGAGACCAGAATTGTGTCAGTTGCTGCTTCATTTTTCCTAAGACCATAGGTCCTATGTTTAGATTTTTCTACTCTAGATATCACCAGTAGCAAGTAACATCTGGTATCTACTGCATGGCGGCCTCTATGCACTAAGACAAGACATTTAGCTTTCTTCATAATCTGTATAAAAACCTTGAGATATGGTAAAATCCCACCTTCATCTTCTTTTGTATTATGTTACTAATGCAGGAGACGTTTCAACATAAGACTAAAACTTTTAGGGTGCCCTTTACTAAAGTAAAGGAAAGCAGAGGCCAGCTTAAGGGGTTGGGAGGGGACCTGGTATGGGGAAAAGAAATAAACACATTTTTCCTTGTAATGTTATAATGAAACCTAATATTGCATATTCTATTAAGGTTTTTTTTTTTTTAAAAAAAGAATGCCTTTTAGAAGTTGATAAAAAAAAAGAGAGATTTTTGTTCCTTGTGTATTGCTGGCCTTTGTCAGGTTCATGGAGTCCATTGTGTTCTCTCCAGAGTCTGGAGATAGGAGGGCTGGGAGTCAAGAGTCAGGTGGCACATGCCTCATTCTAGGGAGGGACACAGCCCTGGCCATTTCTTCTGCAGACGATTGTAATAGGAAGTTTCTGGCTGGCCTAGTCCCATGGTCTGGACCCGCCTGCTGCTGCTTAGGCCTCCCAAAATGACTCAGACACTTACATTAATTACATTCTGCTTGGGCCTATGGCTCAGGCATATTGCTAGCTAGCTCCTCCATATTAATTCAACCCATTTCCATTACCTGTCTTGCCATGTGGCCCATGGCTTACTTACCTGTGTTACTTTTACATGTTCATTCTTGGGCAGCTGGATGGTGTCTCCCTAACTTCACCCCGCTTCCCCTTTATTTATGCTCAGATTTCCTGCCTGCTTCTGAGATGCCCTGCAATAGGCCAGAACAGCCCTTTTATTGCCCGAAGATATTCACAACATACAGAAAGACATCCCACATCCGATGATAGTTTAGGACCCTGTGCCTGTGATGATATCCTTATTTTGGAGACAGTTGTAGTAAATAGAAGGCCACTTTGAAGGATGTTTGTCTCTGAAAGGTGCCTTTTGTTGTGGGGCTTAGTCATACTGGTATGAAGAGAGAAGCCTTGCTGCAGAGAGTAATCAGAATTGTAGGAACTGTTGGGAGGGAGTGGTATTTGGTAGACTGAGAAGGAAACTGCTTATATGTAACTGATTTGGAGAGTTTGGTTGGGAATATTTCAACATTCCATGATAAAGACTTTTAGTGAGTAGACTAGCTGTCAGAAATGTCAAACTCCTCTCTGCTGCTTAACTAAGGACAGACTTTGGAAAAGCCTGTTATACTGCTTTAGCCAAATGATAGTAAGATTCTTTTTCAGCAGTGACCTGGTTGAGATTACATGGATGCATTGCTAAGTGCTGGGCAAAAGTGCCAGTAGCAGGTAGCATACTTGTTTGCTCATTGCTCTAACTTGTCAAGACCTTCTTAGAACCTTTTTTTGCTGATGCCTATATGCAGAGGACTGAACCTGCTTGCTTTCATGCTTTGTTACTCAAAAGAGGTTACTATATGGTTATGTTACTTTCAGAATAGAAAAGAAGAAAAAAAAAGAAAAGAAAAGAAGTCCTATTATAGTGTCTTTTAACAAATACTGAAAGCCAATTATGCATCATTCAGAGTTTCTTCTGGCCAAATGCTAGATAGGACCATTCATAGTAACACTCAACAGGAAGTGGATTTGTATGCTGAAGGTTCTACTGACCAGCCTCTTGATATTTAATCTTCAAAATTTAAAAATTGTTGTATTGTCGATTAAAGTGTGTGTCAGTAAATTCTATTGTGGTGGAACACTGAAAATAAATCCATTTGTCTCATTTTGGTTATAATTCTTAACTTGTTTTGAAATCTCCAGTAATGTTTAAGAATGGCACTAGGGTTTTGTGATAATAAGCACATGAGCTAAAATGATGGCAAACTCCATGGTATGGAGAGCAGGACTGGATTGTTTTCACTGGAGGAGGAGCTCTCTCTGTTTGCATGTGTATAGCTCAGGGTCCACATTCTAAGGAGGGACTGAAGGTGAGTCTAATATCTCCTCCTCTAGTTTTGTTTGATTTGGTTTGCTCTCCTCACACTTGTTTTATTGATACTCCCAATGTTGGTGCTGTAGCATTTCAGTGCCTTAAGAAAGAACAATCCCAATGGCTTGGTTGTGTTTTTGAAGTCATATGTCTAAGAGCCAGCACTAAAGAAATTGACAATTGTTTAAAGCAACTGAGAAGCCTGCCATTTCTATCTCATTTGCTATAATCTCATTGTGCCTTTTATTGTGGGAAAAAGTATGGATATAAGTAGTTACTAGAAAAAAAAATCTTCTGTGGCATTTTGTTGTAAAGAAGTCCTTTGTTTTTAATCTTCACCTTTCTAGATGGTTCTTTTGACCCTCGTTGGTAGTTGACTTTGCTGTATTCATATGTACTTTCAGGTTTGGTTTGGTTTGCCTGATTTTCATAGATCATCTTTCTCAAAACTAGACCAGTGGGGAAATGAGATTTCTTTCAGCGGGATCTGTGGAGTTCCATATGATATTTAAGCATATCCATTTGGAAATGACCTCCCCCTCCCCAAGAATCTGGAGAATGTGTGTGTTTGTTTGTGCATGCTACCTTCAGTTAGTATCTTTTAGTTGCACCTGTTCATTTAAACTGAGCACTTCCTCTTTGCCAAAAGCAGATACATTAAGAAGAAATCCCAGTTAGGGCCTTGTAAAGATACCTAAGACTTGCACAGTTTCTGCTTTTCCAAATTAGCTAGGAATGTTTCAACTTTCTTAGCTAAGATACTCTTTAAAATGGTTTATAATCAGTTAAATTGTCAAGCTTCTGGCTTAGAATATTGAAGAAACTTTTACAGAGTAGATAAAAGATGGGATAAAAATATCTGATTGGGTCTCATATTATTTATTATGGAAAGAATGCTTTCCCTGAAGACTGACTGGGAGCAAGATGTTTAACTGTCAGCCAGGGTGGAGGCCTATTTGTTGGTCAGCTTTCAGGTTCCATGTTTCCCCACTTGTGATGAGCCTGCCAGCTATCCCATCCCTCCCTCCCCGCCCACACCCACTCTTCTCATTTCTCTTGGATAAGGCAGTGAAACAGCACATATGTGGCAGTTAGAATTAAAAGCCAATGTCTGTTTTCTAGAGCAGTACCATGTCATCATGTCATTGTAGATTTATACTCTGCTCTGATGTATGTGGATAAAATGCCTCTTTCTCTTTTCTGTCCACACTGCTCCTGGCTTGTGTATGTTCAAGCAGTAGGATTCCATTTATCACAGGCAATAGGAAGAGGCTCAAAGATATAAAAGGGTTACTGTTCACATTTCCTGTGCAGCTCCCTCTGATCTTCCTGAGCTGTAATTCCTTCACGATGTTAAATGTTCCCAGGCTCCTTTAACCTTCTGGCCTGCTTGCTCTGGCCAAGTTTGTCCCAGGTGATTATGGAGGCGAGCAACCTCCTGTTTCAAGTGTAGCAATCACTTTCTTCGTGAGATAGGCCATGCTCCCTGCTTTGCAGTCCCAGAAGGAAGCTTTTGATTTAAACAACAGAACAGTACCATACTAGCTTTTAAAACTGGTATCCAACAAGTATGTTGTCCGATTAATTCTGTAGGCAGTTCACTCTGCCTGTCTCCATCCAGAGTCTTTACGTCCGAATGCAAACACACTGTCTTTTGCATTCGACATTGTTCCTCCTAAAACCACTCTAGAGAAATGGGTTTCAATTCTAAAGGAGCAGATTTTGAGCTTTCCATCTCACTTTTAGCCAGTTATTCAGTCACCTGAAGTTACATCAGATACAAAGTAGCAACACTCCTAATTTTTTGACAGTTCAGAAGAGTAGGTAGTAACTCTTTCTTTCTAGTTTTAAAAGTATACAGCAGCTCATTTTGGTTGCATAATTTAAAACACATGTATTTTTGTGGTGGAAAAAACGTTTTCTATCTTTGCCTTTCTCCACCAGGACACAGCTCTCTTGGCATATTTGCTCCCACTGCTTACAGCAAACCTTCTTTCTCTTGAAGTGTCTTGGAGCTAAGGACTTGGGGACAGGATGATGTCAGTTTGTTGTCACTTTGGCAAAATCACTTGTTTACAGTATGATAATCTATAATGTAATTTACCCACAAGTGATGCAGTTTTATGTGAACGTGGGTGGGTAAGTCCTTGGATTCATTATGTTTGGACCTTTGGTGAGTCAGTAGGAATGCTTAATGTTTTCATTTGTCTTTAGGTTTTTGGTGTGTAATATGAAGCTGTTACATAAGAGGTATCAGTAACAAGTTTTTTGAATGAATGATGCTGTAAATTGCTTTTTGTAGATTCCTGATCCCTAGGTGCGTGTTTATGTATGTTTCTAAATCTGTTGCCCTCATCTTTTCGGTTAGCCTCAAATGGTAGACACTGCTTAGAATCCTTTTGCCATAAAATAGTTAATTCCACTCCAGCATTCTACACTCAAAGTTGGTGGCCTGTGTCTCACTGGCCTAGTCAAGATACTACTCTCTGTCATAGAAACAAAACAAAACAAATAAAAACAAAAGGGTCTAGTGAACAATTACCTCAGATACAACCTATGAATGTTGCCCAAGTTATGAGCAAGTTCACCATTTTCACAATAGAAAACACAATTTTCTCCCAAGGATTAACCATTTCTAGAAAAAGCATTGAATAGCAGTACCACTGAATCAGCAGATATTGGCTGGATGCTAATATGAGATTGTGCCTCTCAATGTGGCCTCCCCAAGGATGTGAGAAATCTTACTCTTCTATCTAAGGTTCCTTAGGCCTTTCAATAAATGGTCCAGTCCAAAGGCAGCTACCCTAAAATAATTTAGGTATGATAATGTGCAAACTGAGAGGCTGAGGGAGGGGAAGTCCTTTGGACTGGGATTAGGGAGTGGTGGAAGATTTGTAGAGAAAGTGTGAATACAGACAGTTGTGGTCTGGATGTAAAGAAGTGGGGAGGTCATGTATACATTCTCCCTGCCAGACTTCTCTCCATTTCAAATTACTTGCTCTTTGTTCTGCAGTGGAATTCTGAAAAGCCTCTGCCCATGACAGACAGCAGCTCCTTTAGCTATGGTAAGATCAGTTCAGTAGGAAAACCATCTGATGTTCTACTTCCCAGCTAAACATTTCAGCAGAAAGCTAGGAAAAAATTTGGGGAAATAGAATTTATGACTCAGAATGGCCCATCACTAGCAAGATAAATTGCACACAGCTGAGTGATGTCTTGATTTGAGTTTCAACATAAAAAGAAGTATTTCCAAATTCACTACTTTTGCATATATATGGAACTGAAGTCATTATATAGTTACCTAGGAATATTACTTGCTCCTGATTCTTTTATAATAAGCAAATCTTATAGTAGTTTCACAAAATATTTAGCTGTACTTTTTGTAAATTAAACAAATTTAATTTTTTCTCTTGAGACCCTTGACTGTATTTACTTGAATAAAGCAAACATACCCAGTGCATTTAATTTTAGCATCAGGCTTTGCAGATGAGTGTTTTTATTACTTGGTCACAGGAACAGCAAGCAGCACGGAAACCACACCAGGCTTTCAGCACTGACACACTCAGAAAGTTTGCAGCTTTGGTTTCTAGGTCCGCTGCCAGGGCAAGTTCATGGCCTGAGTCTGCTTCTGGATATGTCTCTTGTTCAATTGCATGTGTTCCTGCCAGTAAGATGTGAGCCATCTAACTTCCCACACTGTTCTGTAATGATTTCGAGTCTTTCAAGATGTCAATTGGTATTCCATGATTAAAGGGTTTGTTGGCTAATTTTAGGGGATTTGAGAGTAATCACTGTGTGCTTTTGTATTTTTTATAGCCCAGATTTCCTGCACTTGAGCTTGGACACACCCACTCTACCCTTCTAATTTCTTTCCTCCCTTCTTTAGAAATGCTTATTAAGATCTTCTGCAGAGCAGGTTGAGGTGTCTCACACACACTGCACATATCTGTATATACATGCAGTGTCACTGAAACTTGAGTCCACGCTGCTCTCAGTGAAAAACAGTTAACCAAACATGGTAAAAGTGATTTCAAGGGGAACATGGAGGGCAAATTGAGGTGGTAGGAGACAGGTGTTTTTGTTTTGTTTTATTGTTTCTATATGTTCTTTCCTTTAGTCTAAATTCTTTTTATGCCCTTAAGAAAAAAAACAAAAGAAAGATCTTATAAAATCTTAACACTTTTACAAGTTCTAGCTTCTTCTCTGTCACATGTTAAGTTACTTGGTATAGAAAGTATTGAGACTTGTTAGTGACTATTTCAGAAATCAATTTGTCATATGCAGAAAAGGAAATCTAATTGATAAAATTTTTATCTCTGTGTCAACCTGGTATTATTCCTCATGGCTTCTGTCAATACACTGCTTTTCCCTATGTGGATGGGGGAGCAGTTGTACTTGTGTCTGTGTTTTCCCACCTTGTAGCCCTATGGCTAAAATCCAGCAAGCACACCTTCAGTGTAGACACAGAAGAGAGACAAATTTTTTGACATATCAAAATTTACTGAGTTCAGGTAAAGTAGTGAACAAAGAAAAATTTATAGTTATATATAGCACCTATGTCCAAAGAGGAAATTCTTTTTTTGTTTTTATTTATTTAAGAGGATTTTTTTTCACATACTCACTACTGAGCCCTCCACTCCCTCCCCCCATCTTTTCTCAGAGAGGGTAAGAATTTCTAGGATGAGTTAATGAAGTCTGGCATATCCAGTTGAGGTAGAACCAACCCCCTCCCTCTAGTATCAAGGCTGAGCAAGGTGTTCCTCAATAGGGAGTGGGTTCCAAGAAGCCAGTTCATGCATTAGAAATAAATTCTGGTCTCACTGCTAGAGGCCTCATAAACTACCCACACCATTCAGCTGTCATCCACATTCAGAGGGCCTAGTTTGGACATGGAGGTTCCCCAGCTGTCAGTTCAGAATCAGTGAGCTCCCAATAGCTCAGGTCAGCTGTCTCTATGGGTTTCCTCATCATGCTCTTTATACCTTTGCTTATTTAATCTCTTCTCCTTCTCTTCACCTGGACTGTGAACTTGACTCAGTGTGCTTAGCAGTGGATCTCTGCATTTGCTTCCATTAGTTACTAGATGAAGGTTCTGTAATTATAAGGTAGTCATCAATTTGATTATAGGGGAAAGTCAGTTTAGGTACCCTCTCTACTATTGTTTGGACTCTTAGCTGGGGTTGTCTTTGTGGGTTCTTGGGTATTTTCCCTAGCTCCAGGTTTCTCTCTAACCCCACAATGGCTCCCTCAATCAAGGTATCTCATTTTTCTCCCTCAACTCAACCATCTCATTCTCTCATGTTGTCTCCCACCTCCCATTACTTCCTTCCTCCTATGGTCCTAATTTACTCAGAAGATCTTCCCTATTTCCCCTTCCCACAGGAGTTCATGGATGACCCTCTTAGGGTCCTCCTTGTTACCTCGCTGCTCAGGGGTTGCAGATAGCCTGGTTATCCTTTACATCTAAAATCCACTTATGAGTGAGTACATACCCTGTTTGTCTTTGTGGGTCTGTGTTACGTCACTCAGGATCATTTTTTTTTTTTGTTGTTGTTGTTCCATCTATTTGCCTGCAAATTTCAGGATGTTATTTTTTCTGCTTAGTAGCACTGTATTGTATATTTATAAATATTTAAAAAATGTCACATTTTTTAATCCATTTTCAATTGAGGAGCATTTAGGTTGTTTCCAGGATCTGGATATTAGAAATAATGCTGCTATGAACATAGCTGAGCAAATGTCCTTGTGGTAAGAATGTGCATTCTTTGGATCTTTGCCCAAAAGTGGTATTGTTAGATCATTGCGTAGATTGGTTCCAAGTTTTCTGAAAAACTGCTGTACTGATTTCCAAAGTGGCTGTACAAGTTTATACTCCCCCATTGCTGGTCCTGCTAGTTGAACAATAGCTGTCTACCAATGGAAGGTCCAAAGATCCAGTAGTTGTCCAGTTCATGAGGCTGGATGTCTCAGTTGGTCTTCAGTATATGCTAGAATCCCAAAGAAGTGGGCTCTACTACCAGTGAATGAATGGACTTTCTAGCAAGAGAGAGAGAGAGAGCAATCTGGCAAGCAGAGATTGTCCTTATAGGCTGCCAGCAGAAGGTGGCCCAGATTAAAGGTGGATTTTTCCCACCTCAAAACATCTGGATTAAAGGTGTTGTGTCTTGTCACCTCAAAGAGTTGGCCTAGAAATGGGTCATTCCACTTCAAATGATTTAATTAAGAAAAAAAACCCTTACAGATGCACCTAACCATTTGGGTTTTAGATAGTTTTCAGATGTAGTCAAGTTGGCAACCAGAGATAGCCATCGCAATGGGTGTGGAGCTGAGCTATCCACTGAAGTTTGGTAGGCCCTCAAGTGAGTAGACAACTGAAGCTAGTGGCTACCCTTCTTCCAGCAAGCAATTGTTGAGCAGGAAGGGTAAGGCTCCATGCATCTCTTCCCTATTCACAATTGAGTATTAAGGCCCAGTCTTCGGCAGGCCTATTGTAGTCAGCTGAAGCTGCTGGGAGGTCATGATTACGTTGACTATGTTGTGCTTACAAGATAGCATGCCATAGCCCTTCTCTCCATCATTCAGCTCTTACACTTTTCCTGCACCTTCTTACTAGCTATTCTCTGAGTTTGGGGACTGAACGTCAGCTGTCACTTTTCTCAGCATACTGATCAGCATGCATTTCTTTATTCACTGCCGTTCATTATAGAGAGAAGTTTCTCTGTTGTAGGCTGAGAGCAGCATTTGCTAGGCCTAGAGCAACTGATGAAACTAGTTTAGCTCTTAACAGAACTATATACTTTTTCTTTTTAAATTATTTCATTTTTTGAGATTATAATATAATCATGTCATTTCTTTTTTGCCTTTCCTCTCTTCAAACCCATCCATCTACTCAGTCTGATTTCTTCTCTGAGGAGACAGAACAGGGCAGCCTCCCTTTTAATCTTGCCTTTCTTTCATTGGTAGATAGCGGTCTTGTGTAGATAAGCAAACACTAACTCAGCGCAGTACAAGAGGTCACAGAGACCATTCTGAAGCTGACCGACCATTCAGGCAGATGAGTGTGGTGTGTCTGTTGGTCATAGGTGGTATTCTGATGTTCTAGAACAGATTTCTTAAGGTTATAGTTAATGCCTCCTATTAGAAAGACAGTCTGTTACAGCCCAGATCACCTGTGTTTATCAGTGTGACAAGGTTGATGATGTTCCAGTTGCTAGGCTGGGTGATCCATGGGATCATTAATCTAGTTCCCACTCTGAAGGACATCTCCAGTGAGGTTTTTTGTTTTGTTTTGGCTTAGGGTTAGGGTTTGTTTGTTTTAACATTTTACTTCTTTTGCAGTTGTACCAGTTTCTTCTCATCTTGGCAACTGCAGTAATAAAAGAGATTCCCTGTCTATGGGGTCCTCTCATAGTATCTCATCCACACTCTAGTATATAATCAAGTTTACTTAAGGAGTGTGTGCTTATATATGTATGTAAATATAGGGTGTGTGGCTGAGTGCCTGTGGGCACATGGGGAAGACAATAGGTGTTCTACTTTATCATTTCCTACCTTCTTCTTTTAAGCCAGGCTCTCTTATTGAATCTGGAGTTATTGTAGCAACCAACAAGCTCAAGTAATCCTCCTGACTCACCCCCTGAGCTGTCTTTGTCCTCTGTCATGTATGCTCATGTCCAGCTCTTTACATGAGTGCTAGGATTCAGGCTAGCAATCTGTGTGCAATGCATTTTCGTATGCACTGAGCTATTTCTTCAGCCTAACAGCCATGCTTCTATAAACTTGTATATGATTGTTACTAAAAACCTTTATGGGTTATTTTAGATATAAATTGAAGCCCCATGTACTGAATCTAGTATTTAACTTCTTAAAATATAATTCCAACCCAGAATTCCCTCCCTTTAACTGCTTGTCAGCCTTTCATTGTCCATTTCCATCTACTTCCCAGAATGCAGTGCTCCCTCATTTTCTCATAATAAAGTCCCAGAAACCTTATATTATTTGTAGCACTGACTGACCTACCTCAATGGACTTTTTCCTGCTTGTCTATCTGGATGTTTGTGAGGTTCTTGTAAACAGGAACTGCCTGCTAGTTAGCTTGGTATCTTCATGTTCACTAGGACATTGTCTGGAGTTTAGTAACTTTACTTTAAATCAGGTTTAAATATTAAATAACATTTTCTCAAAGTTTTATTCTGAAGTGAAATAAGTGAAGAGGAATATTATATATCTCACCTTTCAAAGTCTCTAAGCAGTGCGTAGGGTTTTATTTTAGGTTCTTAAATGACTCATAGTATAATATGTCAATTTTATAGTATTTCATATAATTTTTATTACTTTCTAGGTACAATCACCTAATTGTTTTTGTAAGCTACCTATCAATTCTGTTTTAACACTTCCATTATATTTGTTTTCAGATAAAGATGAATGTCATGCATCATCCAAGTTTTAGAAGTTAGAAGACATTTGCTAAGTCAGTTTACTTCAAGTAAGTCTTAGCACTAACTCAAGTAGAGTTAAGAACAAAGAATAAAGGTGACTGTCACATTTGCCCCTTGTACTCTCAAATTTCTCCGAGTACCTTATAGTTCTCTTGCATATGAAGCCCAGGTTAGGGTTAGGTCAATAGTTTCTTAAGTCCATGGTACCTGTGCTCTTCTGATACCTGTTGTGGTTTCCTCTAAACCAAGCTTGCTGCTTCCTCTGTGTCTTAAATCCCATGTGTATATTAATTTTATGTTGTGATAAAACATCGTAATGAAGACAGTTTGTGCAAGAAAGAGTTAATTTTGGCTTATGGCTGCAGGGGTTAGAGTCCATAACAGCAAGGTGGAAGCAGTGGGCAGATCTGGAAGTTGGGGCAGAAGCTGAGAGTTCACACCTTGAACCACAAGCATAAAGCAGAGCAGGAAAGAGTCAAGAGGGAAGTGGGTGGGGGAACAAGAACACACTAAGAATGGTGAGGCTTTGAAACCTCAGAGCCTGCTCCTGGTGGCATACATCCTCCAGCAAGGCCACACCTCCTAGATCTCCCCAAATAGTGGCATCAACCAGGGTCTGAGTGTTCAGATACCGGAGCATGTGTGGGGGTGGGATGGGGGCAGTTCTCATTCAGGTAAAACCTCCATGGAGTTTCAGCTTCCAGCTGGAAGCACTGGCTCTTCTTTTTCCCTCTGCTGCCCATATCTAACGTTCGTTTGTATTCTTGTTTTATCATGTAGCTTTTTAAATGAAGTTTATATCTGATGCCCCCATCCTGGGTTAATGTTACAAGGATCTTTTCTAATTTTTATCTCCCACAACATTTAGTACAGCTTTTAATAATGTTCATTAGTACTCATTTAGCAAACTGAGAATGTACTTGGATTTCTTCCCATCTTATCCTTTGGTGTTCATTCTCATGGATACTGCTGACCCATATTCATGCCAGCTAGTTATTCTTGTTATGCTTCTGGCTGCTATCTTACTTAGCCTAGGAAATACTGAACATAGTGCAATTAACAAGATACTGTCAGTCCCAACCTTAGAAATAATCTTTACCCCAGAAGTTCATGTCTGATCTGTTGTTTGGAATGCAGAAGGCATTTTCCACAAAAACAAGGTTATAAATAGTGGTTAGTTTCTGGGCCAGCACTCCCAGGACTGGTTAACTCATAAGCGCCAGCACTGCTTTAATGTAGGCAGCTGCTGTATATTATGTGTCTTATGGAGAAGCTGTACCTCTGTGCCTGGAAGGCTGTAGAGATGGGTCAGGAACTTTATGGCCTGTGCTGGAGCTCTGGTATTCATGCTGTCTACTCTTCTTTCAGTGCAACTTGGCTTTGAAGACTGTGTGGTAGACACTCTAAACCATGGGTTCTGAATTCATGGGTCACGACTCCTTGAGGGTTGAACGACCTTTTCACAGGGGTCACATACCAGAAATTTACATTATGATTCATAATCATAGATATAAAGTAGCAATGAAATAACTTTATGGTTGGGGGGGTCATCACACATGAGGAATGCTAATGAGGGGTCACAGCGTTAGGAAGGTTGAGAACTACTTCTTTAAACTGAGGGACAAGCACTCTGGCTCTCTGATCCTCCCGTTGGTGAATTAGGGTGTACTTGGCTGTCTCTTTGCTTGTGAAGACCTTTTAAAGCAGGTGTAGGGAGATGAAGAGCTATTTTACTATTCCTTTCTACTCATCCACACATAGAATAATACATATGCATGGAAAATACATAAACATGGAAATCATTCTATCTATAGGGAAAACACATTAATAGATATTTGACATCACGTCAAGTTTTGTGAACGAGTGATTATCATTTCTACATGGGCATAATGATGCTTCTAGTGAAAAACATGTCACTATGTGCATAAACAACCCTCAAGGTTGACAGCTTAGGTTGTCAGACTGTAAGAAAAATCACTTCATAAATTTAAAAGAATTTAATTTATTCAGTGATCATTAAGTGTTGCACCTGATTTATGCTTAATACTGTTGTTAAAGCTAGAGGCTAGGGAGTGTGAACCAAAGATGCCAGAGAAAGTTTACCTTGCCCTAGGGGCTTGAAATACAGGGCTCAAAGTGTTAAAGAAGCATCTTCAGGGAAAAATGTCATTGCCATAAAATAATTTACAGACAGAATAAGTGGGTTTAGGATAATCAGAATGGCAATCCCATTGTTATTGTCATATTACTAAAGACAGTGGTAGAGGTTCACTGGATTTCAGAAGACTGGAGAAACTATAACTGGAGTTAGGGAAGAAATGATAGTGTGCCTGAATAGTGGGGCTGGAGGCAAGCAAGCTGACAACACAGTCTGAGCCAGAATCATGAGGCTATGTGGTAGTGTAATAGGTGGGAAATTAGTTAAGTGCTTCACTTGGCAGTTCAGAAGTGTCACCAGACTTCTTAAAGCTACAGTCTCAAAATCCAACCTCAGGAGTGTTAAATAGTGTCTGGGACATGGACTGTTGCCCTATTCATCTTTTAGGCTCGCCTACTGGTTTTGGTACTCAGCTAAGGTGGAAAACTCTTGGATTTTGAAGTTTTCTCCAAACTTAGGAAGTCAAGAATGGCCTGCCAAGGAGATGGGTCTCTGTCCCTCTGGCAGTAGGGAGTAAGCTCTCAGAGGTTTCTGCAGTGGGTGACGTGATCAAATTGGAGTGTCCTAAAATGACTTTTCAAATACATTGAATGGAAAAGAAGTAAGCCACAGCTTGACTTAGTGTTTGTGGTAATGAGAGAAAAGGAGAGGAGTACATTTTAAAATGTACATGATATTGAGGGGAGAAAACTGGATTTGCCAGGAGTGGAGGCTGAACTAAGCAATATTGGGACCTTGGGACCTTGGCACCACCTGCCCATGGGGGACATGGGGAGATGTGGAGAAGAGAGAATGACCTGAGGTGGTGACAGGGGGGAAGGGACCTTGAATAAGGATATACAAGGATAAAAAAAATGTGACTTCTTTATTTATAATAATAAAAAAAGAAGTTAAAAAATAAAGAAATGGAGATGTATTATGTAGTCCACAGAAATAAAAAAGTATTTTTAGGAAAAAAATATATTTAGGTATGTGGGAGTTGGTGATACCAGCCTTGACCCCAGCACAATTTGTATCATAAACTGATTATAAAACCTCATACTCATTTATTTGTTCTCTTTTCTCTTAGAGCCTGGCAACTTCAGCAGTAATTTCAACCACTTTGCATTTAATGGAAGAAGACCATTGTCTGCTCATGTACATGTCTAACTCATAACAGTAAGTGAGGTTATGTGTATGAGGAATATGACCTTTATCATAATCATGATACAGCATTTAATAACCTCCCACATATGCAGTACCACAGCGTCAGTCCTGCAGGATCATTCCAGGAGTCAGAGTAACATGTATAAGTTAGTTGTTAGCATGCTTTTCTCCAGTAGTAAGTTGAAGTTTGAAGCAGTATTCTAAGCCATGTTGAACATTTTAATGTTTTTAGTTATTTAAATTAAGCAATCACTTACTTTTCTGGTGACAGATGTGTTTGCTTTCCAGCCTCAGCACCTGTCTTCCTGTACATAACCTTTTCTCCCCACACATATCTTTTCTGGTGCAGCCCCTTGCTACAAATTTTTCAAACTTAATGTGGGTTAATATTGCATGTTCTCAGCACTAGTGAACCAGATTGCATTGCTATGCTTTTACCACCTCCCTGGTCAGAGTATATCTTGGCAGTGCATTGAGAATTTCCTGCCATTTGTCAGAAACAGCCATGAGTACCTATGCTGTGTCAAATAGGGTCAAACTCTGGTATATGCTCATTACCAAAGAAGATAGTAAGGTACTAAGTAGCAGTATGATATACTGGACTAGAGTTAATGTCATCAGTCTCTGAATTATTGTGCCTGTAATTGGAAGGTTTAAAACAATGTCACTTTTTTGTAAATGTTTCCACAAAATTGCTTTCAGAAACATTTCAGATTTTTGGGTAACTGTAATGGTTTACAGGATAGAACACACAGAAAGACAGTTACAACTACTCTAGTCCATTTGTGCTCTCTCCACATATATCTGAAAGAGGTGAGAAATTTGGGGTACCTATTAAATTGTAAGAACAGTGTTAGGAATCTAGTGGTGGTGATCCTAAAATATGCCAAGATTATGCCAGAGACTTACATAAAATCTTTACCTGATTAAGATTCAGTCACCATTGAGTACTGCCTGGCAAAGTTATTTAGACCTCAGATCTGAATCTAGAAGAGTACATCTCCTGAGCTCCTGAGAGTTTACGGCTCCTCTGGATCTACCACACTAGTCCGTGGCAAAGAGCACTCCCTGGTCCTGGGATGCTAACTCCATGTTGGCTCTTAAAGCTAGCATTGCCTGCTTCCTAGGTCAAGTGGACAGATGTCTCTACTAGGGCCAGGTCAGATGACATCCTAGGGAGGGATGGACTTGGGAAGCAAACAAAACATGTAAGACAGAGACTGTCAGGTGTGATACCTGGAGCCAGATGTGGTCCATAAATATGTTTTATTTGATGTGCACCCTGTTTTTTTGTTTCTCTTGTTTTTAAAACATCATTTAGTTATTAAGTATTTTTATTTTAACTGTTAACTAATTTAATGCATAAATCTAGATGGATTCTAACAAAAACTGGAAGATAAGGTCTATACCTGGTTCTTTTATCCCATGGACAGCTGTCATGTCATCTGTAAATAGCTTCTTTATTTCCAGTTTGTATCCCTTGGTCTCCTTTAGTTGTCTTAATGCTCTAGCTAAGTCTTCAGGAACTATATTGAATATATATGGAGAGAGTGGAATGGACAGCCTTGTCTTATTTCCGATTTTAGTGGAATTGGTTTGAGTTTCTCTGCATTTAAGTTGATGTTGGCTATAGGCTACTATAAATTGCTTTTATTATATTTAGGTATGTCCTTTGTATTGCTGATCTCTCCAAGACTTTTATTATGGAGGGTATTGCATTTTTTAAAGGCTTTTTCAGCATCTAAAGAGATGGTCATGTTTTTTTTTTTCTTTTAGTTTGTTTATATGGTGGATTACATTGACAGATTTTAATATGTTGAACCATTCCTGCATCTCTGGGATGAAGCCTACTTGATAATGATGGATGATCTTTTTGATGTGTTCTTGGATTCAATTTGTGAGTATGTTATTGATTATTTTTGCATTAATGTTCATAAGGGAAATTCTCTTGGTTGAGTCTTTGTATGGTCTGGGTTTCAGAGTAACTGTGGCTTCGTAAAATGAATTTGTCAGTGTTCTTTCTGTTTCTGTTTTGTGGAATAATTTGAGGAGTATTGGCATTAACTCATCTTTGAATTCTAGCTTAGACTAAAACTGTCTGATCCTGGCCAGTTTGGTTGAGAGACCTCTAAGGACAACTATCTCCTTTGTTACTTAGAACTATTTAAATTGTTTATCTGCTCACAGTCTAACTTTGGTAAGTGGTATCTATTGAAAATGTTGTTCATTTCTTGTAGATTTCACAGTTTTGTGGAATACAGATGTTGAAAGTATGAGCTAATGATTCTTTGGATTTCCTTGGTTCTTTGGAGTCTGTTGTTATATCTCCTGTTTCGTTTCTGACTGTTGTTAATTTGGATATTCTCTTTTAACCTTTTCTTTAGTCTTTCTTGTTGATTTTCTCAAAGAACCAACTCTTTTTCATTGATTCTTTATACTGTTGTCTTTGTTTTTCTTTTGTTGATTTCAGCCCTTGATTTATTTCCTGCTGTCTATTCCTCTTGGGTGTGTTTGCTTCTTCTTGTTCTAGAGCTTTTGGGTGTGCTGTTAAGTTGTTAATGTGAAGTCTTTCCAGTTTCTTTATGTAGACACTTAGTGTATACATTTTTCTCTGAGCACCACTTTCATTGTGTCCCATAAGCTTGGGTAGACTGTGTATTCATTTTCATTGTTAGTTCCAGTATTTCTCTGTTTAGTTTTTGTTTGGATGATCTGTCCACTGATTAAAGTGGGGTATTGAAGTCTTTTACTATTGATACGTGAGGATCAATGTGTGATATGTTTTATTGATTTTTTTTATTTTTAACAAATGTAGAGATTCTTGCATTTGAGGCATAAATGTTAAGAACTGAACTGTCATCTTGGTGGATTTTTCCTTTGATGGGTATGAAGTATTCTTTCCTATCTCTTTTCATTAATTTTGTTTTGAAACATATTTTGTTAAATATTAGAATAGCTTGATTGTTGAGTTCATTTGCTTGAAAAATCTTTTTTAACCCTTTACTCTGAGGTAATGTCTAGCTTTGATGTTGAGTTGTATTTCTTGTATGCAGCAAGAGGATGAATCCTGTTTTCATATCTATTCTGTTGGCATTTATCTTTTTGGGGTGGGGAATTTGAGACTGTTGATATTAAGAGATATTAATGGCTAGTGACTGTCAGTTCCTGTTATTTTGCTGTTATTGTTGATGGTGGTAATGCATGTTTGTACTTCCCATCTTTGATTTTGCTGGTGTGAAATTATTTCCTGTGTTTTCATGGGTGTAGTTAACCTCCTTGGGTTGGAGTTTTCCTTCTAGTACCTTTTGTAGGGTTGGGATTGTGGATAGATATTGTTTAAATTTGACTTTGTCATGGAATATCTCTTTTCTTCATCTATATGATTGAAGTATTGCTGTGTATCAGTCTGGGCTGGCAGCTGTGTTCTCTTAGACTCTGAAGCACATCTATTCATGCTTTTCTGGCTTTTAGAGTCTCAGTTGAGAAGTCAGGTGTAATTCTAATAGGTCTGCTTTTATAAGTTCCTTGACCATTTTTCCTTGCAGCCTTTAATGATTCTTTGTTCTGTAAGTTTAGTGTTTTGATTATTATGTGGTGAGGGGACGTTTCTTTTCTGGTCCATTTATTTGGTGTTCTGTATAAACATCTTATACCTATATAGGTATGTTCTTCTTTAGGTTGGGAAAATTTTCTTCTATGATTTTGTTGAAAACATTTTCTGAGCCTTTGAGGTGTGATTCTTCTTCTTTTTCTATTTATATTAGTTTTCAGTTTGGTCTTTTCATAGTGTCCCAGATTTTTTGAATGTTTTCTGTCAAGATTTTTTTTTAGACTTGACATTTTATTTGAAGGAGATATTTATTTTTTCTATCAGATCTTTAACACTTGAGATTCTCTCTTCCATTTCTTGTATTCTGTCATTGATGCTTATGTCTGTAATTCCTATTTGCTTACCTACATTTCTTATTTCCTGAATTCCCTCAGTTTGTGATTTCTTTATTGCTTCTATTTCTGTGTGTGTGTGTGTGTGTGTGTGTGTGTGTGTGTGTATGTATTTTCAACAGTTTTTGCTTTGTCTCTTTTTACTGTTTTTTTTTTTTTCTTGGCTTTCTTTAAGAGATTTATTTCTTTTCTCAAATTATTTGTGTTTTCTGGCTTTCTTTGAGGGATTTATTCATTTCCTCTTTAAGAACCTCTATTATCTTCATAAGTTGATTGTAAGGTTATTTTCCTATGATTTAGCTGTATTGGAATATTCAGGGCTTGCTGTAGCAGGCTAGCTGGCCTCTTTCCTGATGACTTACTGCTCTGCCTATTGTTGATGGTGTTTTTACACTGGGGTCTAGGCATTAGGGTTTGGTGTGATTATAGGTCTAAGCACCAATTTCTGAGTTTGTCTTTCTTGGATGGGTGTTTTTTTCCTTGATTTCTGTTTCCTCTTTGGTTTTCTGGTCTTTGTGGACTGGATTCCTCGCAGCTGGTGTATCTGTCAGAATTAGGAGCTAGGCTTCTGGTGGCCTTTGGTCCAGCAGGGGGCTTCTGCTCAAAGTTGGGGAGCCACTGTGATGAGGAGAAAAGTGGTGTCTGGGGATGTAGGACCACTGAGAAAATAAAGAAGGTTTTCTAGTGGGTTACCTATCTGGAATCCAGGGCCCAGTGTGGTCTTTGGTTCAACCGGAAGTTTCTGCCTGAGTTTGTATAACTGTTATTCTGTCTGATATGGTCAGTTTTTCTTGTTGGTGTGGCCTACACCTATTTTCAGACTGGCATGGCCTGCACCCGAGCAGTGGATATCTGCCCAAGGTAGATGCTGGGGCACGGCAGTGGATGGTGGTGGTGGGATGGGCCAACCCACGGCTCGTTCTTTGAGATCCAAACTGAGATCACGGAAGAGTTCTGAGTGCAGGTGCAGGTGTAAGAATTACTTTTTTAAATTATACTATAGTGAGATAGAAACAATATAGAAAAGTAATAACAGACTGTCAGGATGTTTTCTTGCCATTTTAAGTGCTGAGTTGGGTTTGCTCAGAACTCAAACCAACTAGTTGCTCTACTGTGGTTCTGACATTTTATAACTTATCTTGTAGAGTTCTTTGTCTCTGAAATATCAATGATTTAAAATTAGAATTCTAGAACTGAAAGGTCCTGAGACATCTTGATTTATCTGTATCTGTTTTGTAGTCAGTGGAAAGGGTCAGAGGAGACTCAGCAGTTTAGTGATCTTTACAGTAGACTTTTCAGGTTATTTTCTCCAGCATAATTTTACATATAGGATTCATAATTTATTGAATTAGGGCCAATTGTCAAAATAAAAGTTTGTGTTTAATCTCCTGAAGCTGAGGGGTTTATGGGATTAAAACCAGATAATACATAGAACATGGATGGCAGGAAGCATGATGAAACATCTTTGATCAGACTCCAGTTCTGTCCTCTAAGAGGAACTCCAATGTTTCCTGTTTTTTGGGACTAATTCTACTTTCTGGAAGGTTCTTCCTGCATATTATTTTCTAAGACCATGCTTAAGTAAACATTAGGGGATGTATGCTTTGTTGGGATTGAGCTTTGTTTTCAAAGGATTTTAGTAGCACTTTTTCTTATTACCATGAATTAACTTGGCAAGCAATATTTTAAAACATGTCCTGTGACTACATGGCACAGCTGCCTTTGTCTTCACTTTGTTCATATCTGGCTAGTTGAGCATTTGCTGTTCATTTGATCATATCAGCAACTCTTGTAAGATATGGTGGTTTCATTTTGAGGTTTTGGTATCATTAACTGCTGTGCCTCCAAATGCACATGGGCTTAAATTCAGTTAGGGCTTACTACATTTATTGCTAGTAAAACTGTATTAAAGGCAGTCTTGGTTAATGGGTGACCTTCAAAAACAGACCTTTGAGCTCACCAGCACCCAAGGAAAATCAAGAAACACCTCTCTTGTGCCTAAACAGCTTCACTTGTGAGAAGACATTCAATCATTTCACTGAAATATTTTGCGGGGAGAGCCATTCCCAAGGCTACATCTGGAGCTGAAAAGAAGGCCTACAATGTAATTCCTTAGTTGGACAGCTTTTTAGTTAGACATTTCTAGTGAAGCTTTTATACCATGCCAGAAGAAAATGAAGTATGGGTAGGTTAATTTTACAGTTTTTATTATGCTTTAATAACAATACCATATTGCACTCCTTGTTCTCATGTTACTTTTTTGCTTGTGTTATATATTCTTCTGTACATTCTAGATGAATATTTCAGCACTGAAAACTAAAATGGTATTGCTATCTCAAGAAATAGTCAAACAAGGGGCTGGAGAGATGGCTCAGCGGTTAAGAGCACCGTCTGCTCTTCCAGAGGACCCGGGTTCAATTCCCAGCACCCACATGGCAGCTCACAACTGTCTGTAGTTCCAGTTCCAGGCAAACACCAAGGCAAATAAATAAATAAATAAATAAAGTTGAAAAAAAAAAAAAAAAGAAAGAAATAGTCAAACAAAAGGAACCTTATTTGCCCACAATCTTGATGAAATTAAAATAAGCTATGGGTATAAATAGGGAAAGAAAAACATGTCAGATATCACCATTTTTATTCAGTCTTGTACGAAAGGGTCTGTGTAGAAGAGCAAGTCAGGAATAGGGGAGGAAGACTACAGGAATAGATGTGGGAGTGAGAGAAACATAAAATATCACTATGAGCATACGATACAAATTGTCTATAATAAAACAAAACAAACACTAACTTTTCAAAAACCTTTCAGAATTTCACTACATTGTTAGTGTGAACTGGCAAGTTTGGTGGGGTTTTGGTAGAAAGTAAGTAGAAGAACAGCAGCTGCACTCCTATAGACCTGTGGCAACAGTGAGGCAGCATGGGAAGGTGTTACTCAGCACGTGAAGCTATGCTGTTTATCAAAGTATGATTGTGTGGGTGGGATGCAGCTATTCCTGAGACTGCCCTCTCATTACTTCCAGTTTTCTACGGTGCCTTTTTAGTCAGGATCCACTTCACAGTCTCACATTATGTGCAGTGTTCGTTTCTTCAGTATCTTCTGAAAACACTTTCTTCTCCCTCCTTTCTTCCTTCCCTCTCTCTCCTTTCCTTCTCTCCTTCTTTCTTTCCTTCTTTCCTTTGTCTTTGAGGACTTGAGATTTTTAAACAGTGATTATGTATTTTGTAAAATGAGCCTCGGTTGGGATTTAATGTTCTCTCAGGATTTTGTCACATCAGATCAGGGGTAAATTATATCATCATGAATTATTACCTGAGGAGTTAAATTTGGTCTCTTGGTTAAGGTGGCCTCTGGCAGGTTTCTCCACAGTGAAGGAGTGACAGTAGATCTTATTGGTGGGGAGTATGTTTCATCTTCCAGTAGATGTCAGTCTGAAGCTGCAGATAGTACTGAAACCTAGGAATAACCATGCTTTTTAACTTATATGCCTATTTAAAAGTGCAATTATAAGTTAGGCACAGTAAAAGAACTAAAAAATAGTTAATGATAAAAAATTAAAATAACAAAAGTGATATACTTATGGTCCCTTGTCTCCACATCATTTTTATATTTGCTTTTGCAAGTTCATAGGTTTTTTTTGCTCTGTACATTATGTCTGGTCTTTCTCTGTACCACAGCACTTCCAGGATTCATCTGTCCCTCCATATTTCTGCTCTGTGCCCATGCACAGGCTTATTACTTCCTTTTCATTGATATCTTCTTTAGCAAGAGCTTGTTTTGTCCCAGTTGAGCATTTGCTTTGGCTCCTGACTTATTCCCTTAGAATTAACCTCTTAACTCTGCACCAGTGTGATGGCAACTTCAACAATGGCTTTCCTCAGGAATTGACATATTCTTAATCTAGACTTGTCCCCGAGTCTAGAACCCACTCCTTACTTCCATTAAGTGTTTTGGTGTCGCTCCTTTGATGATCCTGACTTGCGTCCTCATTAGGCTCTTCTTGTTTGTTTTCTTCCCACACAGCTGCAGTCTTTCTTCGATGAGTCCTCATACACTACAGCTTTTGCTGTTTGCAGTTCTTAGGTACAACAGTAAAGCTGGCATGATTTTCTTTTGAAGATTTGTCCTTGCTTTAGATATCAGCATTCTTAACATACAGTTGTTTTCACATTCTAAGTGAGGAACTTCTCCTTTTTCACTCATGAGAAGTATCCAATAGCTTTGGTATTTTCAAATCACCAGCACTGCTATGTTCCTAAGTTTTGGATACCAGGATTGTTTAAAAGACAGGCTACTTGCATTGTGATCTTAATTAGTGGATCTGATGAGTTCATCTTGCCAGTAGTCAGGCAAGATTTGCAGTGAGTATATGCTATACAGAGGAAGAATTCATCCCCAATGGATAGAATCAGAGTAGACAAATGAAAACATAAGTTGAAAGCCAAGTGGTGACTTCTGCTCCCTGAATCCAGGCCCTGAGGTGGGGCACAGCTTCAGCGGAACACAGTCTGCTCAGACCATGGTTGGCGTCATAGCACTACGACCTCATAGGAACAACTGACCCACTGAACAAAGTTGATTAAGAGCCCTCAGACCAACAACCCACTAAGAGCCGACTAAGAACTAACCAAGAGTGAATTGGGGAAACAATGGGCAGATGGCAGTGTAAGAATACATACAAAAATACAAGATCAACAAGACACCACCAGAAGAAGCAAGTGGTTATATAGCTTCAAGACCTGAACATAACAATAAAGAGGAAACAGAAGGAAATGACCCTCAAAGTAGCTTTATGAAACTAATAGAGCCTTAAAAGAGAATATTAAAAAGCTCCCTTAAAGAAATGGAAAAAAATACAAACAGAAAATTAGAAGAGATGAACAAATCCCTAAAAGAAAATAAAGAAAAAGAAAACAAACAAGTGAAAGAAACATTCCAGGAATTAAAAATTCAAATAGAATCAATAAAGAAGATGTAAACTGAGACAAAGCTGGAAATAGAAAACCTGAAAAAAAGACCTAGAACCACAGATTCAAGCACAACCAACAGAATCCAAGAAATGAAAGAGAGAATCTCTGGAACGGAAGACTCAATAGTGGTAATGGATACATCAGTTAAAACACTAAAATCAAAACTGTCATAACACAAAATGTCCAGGAAACCTGGGATACCATGAAAAGGCCAAACCAGAGAATAATTGGAATCGAAGGAGGAGAACATGAGCTCAAAGGCACAGAAAATATATTCAACAAAAATCATAGAAGAAAACATCCCCAAACTAAAGAAGAAAATTTCTATAAAGATACAGGAAGCCTACAGAACACCAAATAGACTAGGCCCACCAAAAAAAAAAAAAAAAGTCTGCTTTCCATATAATAATCAAGCCACTAAACCTACAGAACAAAGAAAAAATACTAATCTGCAAAGGAAAAAGGCCAAATCACCTTTAAAGGCAAATCCATCAGAATAACACCTGATTATTCAATGGAAAAAATGAAAGCAAGATGATCCTGGTCAGACATATAGACACTAAAGTGCATGGATACCAACCTAGACTACTGTACCCAGAAAAACTATCAATCAACATAGATGGAGTAAACAAGATATTTCATGACAAAACCAGATTTAAACAATATCTAGCCACAAATCCAGCTCTACAAAAAGCCTGAGAGAGAAAAATGCCAACCTAAGGAAACCAGAAACACCCATGTAACCACAAACGATAGGCCCAGAGAAGAACCCCACCCCCCAAGAAGGAAATACAAGCTACTACCAAAAATAGCATGAAATATTGATCATTGGTCATTAATATCCATTAATATCAATGGACTCAATTCACCTATGAAAAGACATACCCTAGCATGATGGATACAAAACCAGAACCCATGCTTCTGCTGCATTCAAGAAACACATCTCGACTTCAAAGACAAACACAGGCTCAAAGTAAAGGGTTGGGAAAAGACTTTCCAATCAAATGGCCATTCTGATATCTAGGAAACAAGTTGGTGTAGCCATTCTAATATCTAACAAAATAGATTTTAAACTAAAATCAACAAAAAGAGACCAGGACGGACACTATTTATTCATCTCAGGAAAAATCCATCAAGACGAAATTTCAATCCTGAATATCTATGCTCCTAACACAAGGGTACCTACATATGTAAAAGAAACAAAATCCAACACTCTTTTTGATAAAAGCTCTGGAGGGATCAGGAATACAGGGACAATATCTCAATATAATAAAGGTGATCTACAAGAAGCCGACAGGCAGCATCAAACATAATGGAAAAAAACTCAAAGCAATCCCACTAAAATCAGGAACTAGACAAGGATGTCCTCTCTCCCCTTATCTATTCAATATAGTTCTTGAAGTTTTACCTAAAGCAATAAGAGAATGAAAGGAGATTAAGGGGATACAAATTGGAAAAGGAGAAGTGAAACTATCTCTATTTGTAGATGATATGATTGTATACATAAGTGACCCACAAAATTCTTCCAAGGAACTTCTATGGCTCATAAACACCTTCGGCAATGTAACAATACAAGATTAACTCAAAGAAATCAGTAGCTCTTCTATACATTAAAGATAAAAGGGCTGAAAAAGAAATAAGGGAAACATCATCCTGTATAATAGCTGCAAATAGTATTAAATATCTTGGAGTAACTATAACCAAAGAAGTAACATATCTATTTGACAAAAATTTTAAATCACTGAAGAAAGAAATTGAAGAGGATAACAGAAAATGGAAAGCTCTCCCATGTTCCTGGATAGGTAGGATCAACATAGTAAAAATGTCAGTTCTACCAAAGGCAATCTACAGATTAAATGCACTGCCCATCAAAATCCCAACACAATATTTTTTGGACCTTGAAAGAGCAATACTCAATTTCATTTGGAATAACAGGAAAGCCAGGATTGCCAAAACAATTTTGTTCAACAAAAGAACCTCAGGAGGCATCACCATCCCTGACTTCAAGTTTTACAATAGAGCTACAGTCATAAAAACAGCCTGGTACTGGAATAAAAACAGACTTGTGGATCAATGAAATAGAATTGAGGATCTAGACATTAACCCAAAAACGTATGAACACTTGATCTTCGACAAAGAGGCCCAAAATATTCAATGGAAAAAAGATAGTATCTTTAACAAATGGTGTTGGCATAGTTGGATGGTAGTGTGTAGAAAAATGCAAATAGATCCAAGCCTATCACCCTGCAAAAAACTAAAATCCAAGTGGATCAAAGACCTCAAGATAAACCCAGCCACTTTGAAGTTGATAGAAAAGAAAGTGGGAAATACACTTCTACAAATTGGCACAGGCAACCATTTCCTAAATATAACACCAGTGGTGCAGACACTAAGATCAACAATCAATAAGTGGGATCTCCTAAAGCTGAGAAGCTCGTGTAAAGCCAAGGATACTATCAATAGGACAAAACAACAGCCTACAGAATGGGAAAAGATTTTCACCAAGCCTACAAGTGATAGAGGATTGATCTCTAAGATATATAAAGAACTCAAGAATGTAGAGCCCAAAACCTTGAATAACCCAATCAAAAAATGGTGTTCAGAACTAAAAAGGGAATTCTCAGCAGAAAAATTACAAATGGCTGAAAGGCACTTGAAAAAGTGCTCATCATCTTTAGCCATCAGAGAAATGTAATCAAAACAACTTTGAGATCTCACCTGATGCCTGTCAGATTGGCTAAGATAAAAGACACAGATGACAGCCTATGCTGGAGAGGGTGTGGAGCAAGGGGAACATTCCTCCATTGTTGGTGGGAGTGTAAGCTTGTTCAGCCACTCTGGAATGCAGTATGGTGGTTTCTTAGAAAATTGAGACTCAATCTCCCCAAGGACCCAGCAATACCACTTCTGGGTGTATACCCTAAAGAGGCACATTCACACTCCAAAGGCATTAGCTCAACTATGTTCATAGCAGCGTTATTTGTAATAGCAAGAACCTGGAAACAACCTAGATGCCCCTCAACTGAAGAATGGATTAACAAACTGTGGTACATCTACACAATGGAGTACTACTCAGCAGTAAGAAAAACTGATATCCTAAAATTTGCAGGCAAATAGATGGATTTGGAGAATATCCTCCTGAGCAAGGTATCACAAACCCATGAAGATAAGCAGGGGATGTACTCACTCAGTGGACTCTAAAGAAAAGAAAAGAAAAAAAAAAAAAAAAGCCAAGCATGCCCAAGCTGCAAACCACAACCATTGTACAGCTTGGGATCGGAAATACCTTGGACTAACACCTTGGAACCCACTCCCCCTAGAGGAATACCTGACTCAATCTTGATGTTGCGGGGAGAAAACTGGATTTGCCAGGAGTGGAGACTAAACTAATCAATATTGGGACCTTGGGACTTTGGGACCACCTGCCCATAGTGGGGATGGGGAGATGTGGAGAAGAGAGAATGACCTGATGTGGTGGGAGGGGAAAGGACCTTGAATAAGGATATACAGGATAGAAAATGTGACATCTTTATTTATAATAATAAAAAAAGGGAAAAAAAGAAACACTACTAAAGCTTAAACTTCCTATCAAACTTGACATGCTAATATTGACCTTTCACCCTTGGATAGGTCAACCAGACAGAAACTCAACAGAGAAATAAGGGATCTAGCAGAAGTTATGACCCAAATGGATTTAATAGATATTTACTGAACCTTCCACCCAAACAAAAAGGAATATAAATATTTCTTAGCACACCATGGAACTTTCTCTAAAATTGACCACATACTAGGTCATAAAGCCAATATCAACAGATACAAAAAAATGAGTATAACATCTTGTACCATATCAGATCACCATGATCTGTTGTTAGAATTCCACAACATCAAAAATCACAGAAACCCTGCTAATTCATGGAAACTAAACATCGCTCAACTGAACCACCTCTGAGTGAAGGACAAAATTAAGAAAGAAATCAAAGACTTCCTAGAATTTAACAAAAATGAATCCTTAACATACCCAAACTTATGGGACACAATGAAAGTACTCTTAAGAGGAAAATTCATGACACTAGACACCTACATAGAAAGACTAGAGAAATGCCACACAAGAGAACTATTAGCACAGCTGAAAGCCCTGGAACAATTAGAAGCAAACTCACCTAGAAGGAGTAGATGGCAGGAAATTATGAAACTTAGAGCTGAAATCAATAGTATTGAAACAAAAAGAAAAATACAAAGAATCAATGAATCAAAGAGTTGTTTTTTTGAGAAAGTCAACAAGATAGATAAATTTTTATCTAAACTGGCCAAAAATCAGAGACAGAGTATCAAAATTAACAACACGAGAAATGAAAAGGGGGACATAACATCAGACCCCCAGGAAATCCAGAGAATTATCAGGTCATACTTTGAAAATCTATACTCCAGAAAAATGCAAAACTAGAAGAAATGGACAGCTTTCTGGACAGGTACTATCTACCAAAACTAAATCAAGATCAGATTAAAGATCTAAACAGACCTATAACACCAAAGGAAATTGAAGCTATCATTAAAAGTTTCCCAAATAAAAAACAAGCCCAGGCCCAGATGTTTCAGTACAGAATTCTACCAGACATTCAAAGAAGAGCTAATTCAAATACTCCTCAAACTGTTCCATACAGTAGAAACTGAAAGAATATTGCCAAACTCTTTTTTATGAGGCCACAATAACCCTGATACCGAAACCACTCAAAGACACAACCAAGAAAGAGAATTACAGACCAATTTCCCTCATGAACATAGATGCAAAAATTCTCAACAAAATTCTGGCAAAACGAATCCAACAACATATAAGAAAAGTCATTCACCACGATCAAGTAGGCTTCATCCAAGAAATGGAGGGGTGGTTCAACATATGAAAAACTGTAAATGTCATCTATCTATAAATAAATTAAAGGAAAAAAAAAAAACATGATCATCTCCTTATGTGCTGAAAAAGCCTTTGACAAAATCCACCACTCCTTTATGATAAAATTCCTGGAGAGATCAGGAAGAAAGGTAAAATAGATAAATATAATAAAGCTGATTTACAACAAGTTTGACCAACATCAAACTAAATGGAGAAAAACTCAAAGCAATACCACTAAAATCAAGAACTGGGAAAAGATGTCCCCTCTCCCCTTACCTATTCAACATAGTTCTCGAAATTTTAGCTAAAGCAATGAGAGAACGAAAGGAGATTAAGGGTATACAAATTGGAAAAGAAGAAGTGAAACTATCTCTATTTGCAGATGATATGATTGTATATATAAGTGTCCCACAAAATTCTACCAGGGAACTTCTACAGCTGATGAACACCTTGAACAATATAGCAGGATACAAGATTAATTCCAAAAAATCAGAAGCCCTCCTATACACTAAAGATGAAATGGCTGAAAAAGAAAAAAGCTTTATAATAGCTGCAAACTGCATTAAATACCTTGATGTAACTATAATAGAAGAAGTAACAGATCTGTTTGACAAAAACTTCAAATCACTGAAGAAAGAAATTGAAGAGGATATCAGAAAGTGGAAAGATCTTCCATGTTCCTGAATAGGTAGGATCAACATAGTAAAAATGGCAGTCTTAACAAAAGCAATCTACAGATTAAATGCAATTCCCATTGGAATCCCAACACAATTTTTTTTTTACAGACCTTGAAAGAACAATACTCATTGTTTTCATTTGGAAAAAGAGGAAAGTCAGGATTGCCAAAACAATTTTTCTTAACAAAAGAACCTCAGGAGGCATCACCATCCCTGACTTCAAGTTATACTATAGAGCTACATTAATAAAAACAGCCTGGTACTGGCATAAAAACAGACTTGAATTGAAGACCTTGACATTAACCTACAAACCTATGAATACCTGATTTTTGACAAAGAGGCCCAAAATATTCAATGGAAAAAAGATAATACCTTCAACAAATGGTGTTGGCATAACTGGATGGTAGTGTGTAGAAAAATGCAAATAGATTCAAACTTATCACCCGGCACAAAACTCAAATCCAAGTGGCTCAAAGACCTCAACATAAACCCAGATACACTGAACTTGATAGAAGAGAAAGTGGGAAATACCCTCTAACACATTGGCACAGGTGACTACTTTCCAAATATAACACCAGTGGCACAGACACTAAGAAAGACAGTAAGTGGGACCTCCTGAAACTGAGAAGCTTTTGTAAGGCCAAGGACACAGTCAATAAGACAGAATGACAGCCTACAGAATGGGAAAAGATTTTTACTAACCTACAAGTGACAGAGGACTGATCTCTAAAATATATAGAGAATTCAAGAAACTAGAACTCCAAACCCTAAACAACCCAGTTAAAAAATGGTCTTCAGAACTAAAAAGGGAATTCTCAGCTGAAGAATTACAAATGGCTGAAAGGCACATGAAAAAGTGCTCAGCATCTTTAACCATCAGAGAAATGCAAATCAAAACAACTTTGAGGTACTACCTTACACCTGTCAGATTGGCTAAGATAAAAGACACAGATGACAGCCTATGCTGAAGGGGTTTCAGAGCAAAGGAAACACTCCTCCATTGATGGTAGGAGTGTAAATTTGTTCAGCCTCTCTGGAATGCAATATGGCAGCTTCTCAGAAAACTGGGAATCAATCTCCTCAAGGACCCAGCAATACCACTCTTAGGCATAAACCCTAAGGATGCACATTTGCCGCCAAGAGCATTAGCTCAACTATGTTCATAGCAGCATTATTCGTAATTGCAAGAACTTGGAAACAACCTAGGTGCCCCTCAGCTGAAGAATGGATTAACAAACTGTGGTATATCTACACAATGGAGTACTACTCAGCAGTAAGAAAAAATAATATCCTAAAATTTGCAGACAAATGGATGGAATTGGAGAATATCCTCCTGAGCAAGGTATCACAAACCCAGAAAGATAAGCAGAGGATGTATTCACTCATTAATGGACTAAAAAAAAAAAAAAAAAAAAAAAAAGATGACATTGTATACAAGAGCTCAAGGCTAGAAAAGAGCCAAAGGACACAGTGCTTCACTTCTGCATTGATGGCCTCTGGCAGGGGTGTGGGTGAGAAAAGACTTTTTTTTTTTTTTTTTTTTTTTTTTTAAGGGACTGGGCACAGGGATTTTAATTATGCTCCAGTAAGTAAATGAGCAGCATGAATCGGCTTTTTTGTTAATGGGGAGATCAGAGTGGGTATGAAACTGAGAGGAAACTGAGTTTGATGAAGTATGTGATGCAAAATCACCAAATAATAAATAAAAATATTATGCTGTAAAAGGAAAAAAAGAAAACCATTCAGTATTTTCAATTCATAGTTGACTTTGGGTAATTAAAACTTTGGAAGGCAAAACCACAGATTGGGGGCAAGGAAGGTGCTAAAACTTGTAAATTTAAAGGATACAATTTGCATGGCAACACAACAGTTGACTTGAATAAGAAAAATTAGAGCTTTTGTGGGAAATTTACAAACTTTTATTGAATGACATTAAGTATGAAGTAAATGTAGGGAATCCCTTAAGGAAATAGTGTTAAACGGGGATAGAGATACATCTGAGTGGGTGGAGATCTTGCTTACATTTCAGAAAGACTTGGGTGTATTCTTCATACTATATAAACCGAGATAGATAGCCAAGGACTGTGATCCCACCAACTGGCAGGTGCAGGCAGAGGAGTTCAAGGTCATTCTCAGTTACATATCTAACTCAAGGTCAGCCTAGCTTATGTGAGACCATCTCAAAAAATAAAATTTAGGAAGAAAAAGATTTGTCATTTGAAAAATAATGTTAATTTTTTTTTTTCAGTGCTCTTAAAATTGAATCTCTAACAGATGTGAGGGGATTTTGTCCTTATTAACATCTTAGTGGAATAAAATACCATCATGTTTTTATTTTTGTTTTGATGACGTAATTTAATTTTGACATAATAATTTTGAACTTATTTGAAATAGGTATCCTTTAATAATTAATTATAAATGTGCCTCTACTGGGCTTTGCACCCTGTGTCAAGAACTTGTTTTTTATGCCTTTGTATCATGACTTAATATGAAATCATAATAATTAAAGCCATCTATGGTGTAAGAGTACACAAAATTACCAGTGGAAAAGATAGATAATTGATAAGTATACCCATTTTTATATGGAAACTTAGTTTATAACAAAACCAGTATATTGTAAATCAATGGGAGAATGGATAGGCAGTTTTCAGTGTGTGGTTCTGGGTACAATAGATTGTTCATGTGAAAGAGAATGAGGTGGTGTTTTCTATACATTTTTAACCTGGGGAAAGGTTAAAATTATAATTTAATTTAGTTACAGTTAAACTTAATTGGAAAACTAGAAATTATAAATCTAGAAGCACACTCAGGAAAGACCTAGATTGAGAAACACAGCTGGCCCAAGAAAATAAGCAAATGGAAGGAGCACAGGAACTAAAAGGCAGCCTGGGAGGAGAGAGTGGAACACACAGTTCAGAGCAAACAGGACTTGTAGACAACTCAGTGACCTGACCACAGCATGGCAGGCAGTACGCCGTGTGCTGAACATTTATCTGGGAAAAACCAGAGAAGATGTAAAGTTGTAAGGATCCCTCACTGTGAGCTTAAATGTCCTGTGGAAAGCACAAGACTAGAAGATGCTTGACTTGCTGAAGTATTTGCCATTTCTTCCTCACCTAGAGAAGCTTCAAAAAGGTTTAAGATTCATCAGATAAGTTCGACTTATTACTTTCTATATGAATGGCACCCTATATTAACCCAGTGCTATGAATAGGAAGGTGGCAAGGAATATTACTGACCTTAACATATATTTCCTAATAGTTCTTAGAGGATTTTTAAAGTATATGTTTAGAATATTTTTTAATCAAACTTTGCACTTATAAATGTAGATCATTCAGTTTATGGGAAATGTCTACTGCTTAATATAATTAACAAGGCTAGTCTTCATTTTTAAATTTATCTTACAAATCAGGTATCTTTCAGTAAAATCCACTTGATTTTATAACTCAGATGTATTAATATATACCACCATGACAACCATCATATGACTAAATTCTAATTCTAATAGAAATAAATAGGGCACAGAGCCATACCATGTGTTGCCTGGATACAGTAAGGTACTGTTTCCAAAGTCTTTCTTCCTTTGTGTTCATGAAACACTTTCTGATAGATGTTGTTTAACAGAAAGTGAAACAGCTGTGGAAGAGGTTAGCTGTGTAAGTAAAGTATCCACACTTACTGCTTTGTTTCATGATAGAATAAAATTATATGAGCTCAAATACTCCATTTCTTAACAGAATATATATGAGACTGGTAAAGAGCAGGGTCTACTGCAGTGTTCCATGAAGGATAGATTCACGGGTAGCATTATTTGGTAGCAAATCTGTCCCTTTTTATATCACCTTGGAAGTTTCTACATCCCAAGAAGTAAGTAGAATAAGTTCATCATATATGCAGTTAATGACAGCAAAACCTCCAAACTGGTGAAATTAGAATAACCTTTAGATATTAAACTTGGTTGAAATAAAAAGATAGAGCAAATCTAAATATTGAATGAACCAGGTAAAGTTACTGGACCTCAGAGGTAATAGAAATTCTTCAGAGGAACTAGGCAGGTGATTTGAGACTTCAAAAATGAGAAAAGTATTTGGCCACTTTTTATTTGATGCACAGTAATGAAGTTTATAATATTTTAAAGACGAGTTGTGCTCATCTAAACAGTCTCAAGTGTAGGTCAGCAAATTTTCTTGAATGTGAAGGAATTCCTAAGCCTCCATTGAGCCAACACTAGAAAGCAGACTTTTCTAAACATAGCTTTCAAGATAAAGATTTGATGCAGCCAGGACATGTGGTCTCAGTACTGAAAGCATTTATCACTAGTTTTGAGCCATTGGTGGATGACAGTGGCCTCTTTGATTAATACTTGTTAGGATAGAACTGGCCTGTTTCTGAGGCTTTAGCCATTCTCCACAAAACAGAAAGGTCAGTACTTCTCAGGAGTCTCATCACTGATAGCAAGGGTTTAAACAAGTGTCTTGAGGAATGAACTCATTAGTACAGTAGTCTGTGCATAGGTGCAGTCCCAACATGAAGATAAAATGTTGTTCTATATCAGTCTTCATGGAGTTGACAGGGTTTTGGGCCATGGCCTTGCTTGAAACCATAAAGGTTGTTGCCAACATTTTGCCCAAAAAACATTAACTTTGTTGTTGTTGTTCTTTTCCTTCTGTGTAGAACAAATTAAATTTGTTAAAGATCTTATAACCTTCAGGTTGAAAAACCCTAAACACCTTTGGGTTGGTAAGAAGAATGGATATAGCACAGCCATGACACTGAAACACAACTGTACAGCTATTGCCCTAAGGTAAAATGTTTCCTGTTCAGTTTGGAGAATTCTTGGAAAAGAGCATATTTCTTTTCCACTTGCATTCGCTCAAGTTTCTCACTGTCTTTACCCTCCAGTTCCTCTTCTTGCCCCTTGTGGGTAATGACAGCAGCGGAGGAAGATGAAGTCTGTAGTGAGTCTGTCAGAGAGAGAACAGCTGTGGTCATTGCTATCAGCATGGCAGCTGGGGTGCTGCGTGTACCACAGGTAGCTTGACACACAGCTCAGCTTGCTAGCACCGAGGTGCCAGCACAGCACATGCACAGAACAGTTGGACTCTAAGTAAAAAGAGATGTATTAAATATTAAATTCCTTGAGAGGAGAGTGACTACAATAGGAAAATGAATCTAGAAAAGCCTGTAGACACTCAGAACAAGACAAATGTAGAATTAAATGAAGGACCCCAAAGGTGTGTTTCTCTGTATCCCTACAGCTGGCAAAGTAAGTATGAACTGGGCAAACTTCCTCTACCTGACTGCTGTGTATCTAGATCTTACTGTGATACCTTGAATAAAATGTAGAAACAACTTACCAGAGAATTATACATGAGTATCAGTGATTCAGTGCGAGAAATAGGAACTTGAAATTTTTGTATTGTCTGTCCAGTAAGGTGAAAGTCTGGAAGCAGAAGGGAAATAGCCCAGGATGGCCAGTGTATCAGAACAAAGACAAAGGGAGCTGACAGATGAAGAAAAAGCAGAGAAGTAGCAGAAACAAGTTTCAGCTCAGTTGGCACCTGACTCTACCGAGGCACTGAAAGTCAAGGTGTTTTCTAGGATGTTTGTGAGTACAGAAGAGGGCAAAGGTGGCTGTGATGCTCTTTTTTAAATTAATTTTTAAAGCTTTCATGTGTATGGATGTTTTGCCTACATATATGTCTTGTAGACCATGACTGACACCCATGGAGGCCAGAGGAGGGCATCTGATCTCCTGGGACTGTAGTTATAGACAGTTGTAAATTTCCATGTGGGTCCTGAGCCCTGAACCTAAGTCCTATAGAAGAGCAGCTAGTGTGCACTTAAGGCCGAGGGTAGTTTTTTAAGAAGTGGCATGTATAACTTGGACCTTAGAGCAAATACATTATAAAATAAAGAATTGCCTTAATCTCTTGGCAGAAAAACATGACTTAGCACTTAAGAATGCTTGCTGCTCCTGCAGAAGACCTAGATGTGGTTGCTAGCACTCTTATCTTTAACTTCCTGAGAATCCATTTCTCTTTTCTGAGGTCTGTGGGAACCTTCATGTTTTCAAACATGCGTACACAAACACAAACACACACACACACACACACACATATGAGAGCTCACAAAAAGAGGAAATTTGTGCTTATCATTGGAGGGAAACAGGTAATGGCCTCCAGTGTAGATCTCCTTTATAAAGGAGATGAATGGAGAGGACAATAGTGGAATAAACCTTGATCAAGTAGAAGAGTTTCAGAAAGAGAACAGATCTGATCATGAAGAATATGAAATAAAGGCAAAGCAACGCCTGCACAGAAGACCTTGCCACAGGAAGCCAAAAGAGAAGCCAGCAAGAGTCAAGCACCAGAGACAAGGGGAGCTGAGCAGGATTGTTTGAGGCCACCCTGGACTACATACACACAGCAAGACCCTGTCTTGATAAGCTAAAAAGAATGGGGGAAGACAGAGCAAGACAGAGTCAGGGAGATGAATCCAAAGAAAGGGACAGGAAAGAAGGGACTGGCAGTCTTGAGTGGAAAAGGAGAGCCAATCAGAAAGCTCAGTCTCTGGATATAGGCCAGAAACAGAACTTTGTCACTGCTTCTTGCTTTGATCTTCTCTTTGAAATCCCTGGTCATGACTGGGCAGAAATTTAACTAGTGGACTTGGCCTCAGAGCATCTAGGCAGTATGAGTCTCCTGCTATGGGGATTGGTGACACTGCAAATGTCACTTACCCTATCTCAACAGTGTCTATTCTATAGTGTACAGTGAAGTGAGAGGGGTTTACACAGCCACCTGATTACATTAACAGCATGGCCTTGTTAGATAGTATCTGCTCATTTCTTTTACTGCCCCATTTTTGAAATGCGCTATTAAAATAGCTCACAAGTTTTCTATATTAGACATTTCTAGAGAGACTTTGATATAGCAGTTCTGAGAGACATACTTTTAAAGTATGATGATTAGTAATACATGATTTTCTTATTTTTAATAAAATAGTGTTTGGGAATATACTTAACAGAAGACATACAAAATCTGTATTGTGAAAAGAACAAATCAGAACATAGAAGTCAGAACATCTGAGTAAGTAAAGAGACCTTTTGTTCAAGGAGTAGAAAACTTGGTTTCATGACATTTCCGGAGATTGATCCATTACTTCTGCCTAATTTCTATTACCTTCACACAGTTGTTGTTGGTGGTGCCTTTTTAATTTGTTTCTATAAAGTAGTGAATTAATTCTAAAAGTTATATAGAAGTATAAAAGAACAAGAATATTCTGTATTAGTTCACCTTCAAATTTCCTGATGTCATTGTTTTTAACAGCTGAGTAATACTCCATTGTGTAAATATACCACATCTATTTAATCAATTCTTTGGTTGAGGGGCATCTAGGTCTTTTTTTCCAGATTCTGACTTTTATGAATAAAGCTACTGTGAATATAGTTGAACAAGTGTCCTTATGGTATGATTGAACATCTTTTGGGTATATGCACAAAGAGTAGTATAGCTGGTTTCTGAGGTAGATGAATTCCAATTTTTCTGAGAAGCCACCATATTGATTTCCAAAGTGTCTGTCCAGTAGTCTGGTCTCCTACCAGTAATGGAGGAGTAATTCTTCTTAGTCCACATTCTCTGCAGCATAAGCTGTCACTTGTGGTTTTGATCTTAGACTTTCTAACAGGTGTAAAATGGAACCTGCCATTTTTATTCGCCTTCCCTGGTGGCTAAGGCTGCTGAACACTTCTTTGTTTCTCAAGCATTTAAGATGCTCCTGTTGAGAATTCTCTGTTTAGATCTGTACCCTGTTTCTTAATTGATTATTTGGTTTTCTGATATTTAGTTTCTTGAGTTCTTTATATATTTTGGAGATCAGCCTTCTGACGGATGGATATGGAGTTGATAAAGATCTTTTTCCATTTTGTAGGTTGCTGTTCTGTCCTATTGACAGTGTCCTTTGCCTTACAGAAGCTTTTCATTTTTGTAAGTTCCATTTATCAATTGTTGATCTTATTGTATGTGTTACTGGTTTTCTGTTCAGCAAAAAATTATTCTGGGTGAGGTAATCCAGACCCAGAAAGACAAACATGGTATGTTCTCACTCGTAAGTGGATATGAGCTGTAAGGGATAACCAGGCTATAATCTGTAGACCCAGGGGCTAGATAACAAGGAGGCCCCAAGGGGGTACACCTGGATCTCTTTGGGAAGACCTCCTGGCCAGACTGGCGGGTGGAGATGAAAACTAGAGGGATCAGCTTAGGAGGTGGGTGGATGGGGAGAGTACTGAAAGAGATTAGTGGAAAGTGGGGAGCATTTTAGGGCAACATAGAAACTTGTTATTAGGGAAACCTTCCATAAAACTTCCCAGCTAACAATAGCAAATAGGTAGCCTGAACTGCCCATCTCCTGTGATCAGATTGGTGACTATCCCAATTATCATCAGAGAGCATTGATCAGTAACTAATGGAAACAGATGAAAGAGACCCACAGCCAAATATTAGGCCAAGCTCAGGGAATCTTGCTGAAGAAAGGGAAGATGTAACAAGAAGTTTCTGGCCTAGACTGCCCCACGGTCTGGATCCACCTGCAGCCACTTTTCCCCAAAAAATGACTCAGACACTAATATTAATTACATGCTGTTTGGTCTAAGGCTTAGGCACATTGCTAGCTAGCTCTTTCATCTTAATTCAACCCATTTCCATTAATCTGTCCTGCCACATGGCTGATGGCTTACCTATTTCATTACATGTTGATTCTTGGGTGACTGGATTGCATCTCTTCTGACTCCGCCCTCCTTCTAACTATGCTTCAGTTTCCCACCTACTGCTAAGGTGCTCAATATAGGCCAAGCTTTATTCATAGCACATAGAAATATATTCCCACATCAGGAGGAAGGATTGTAGGAACCAGAGGAGTCAGGGACATCATAGGAAAACCCACAGAAACACGTAACCTGGGTCATAGGAACTCACAGAGGATGAACCAACAACCAGGGAGCCTGCATGGGACTGACCTAGGCCTTCTGCATATATATGACAGTTGTGTGCAGTTTGTTCTACTTGTGGGACGTATAACAATGGGAGCAGGGCCTGTCCCTAATGCTTTGGCTGGCTCTCGGGAACCTATTCCTCATGCTGGATTGCCTTGCCCAGCACGAGGGGAATACAAAAGGAAGTGCTTAGTCTTACTACAACTTGAATGCTATGCTTTGCTGATACATATGAGAGGCCTGCCCCTTTCTGAACAGAAACGAGGGGGTGGCAGAGAGGAAGGAAGGGAAGCTGTCTTTGGAATGTAAAGGCAATGAACTAATGAACTTTTAAGAAGACTACAATAAACTTATTTTTTATGCTGTAGAACATTCATTTTAATAGCTCTATTTTATAAATTAACCTGATCATAATAAATAAACTAATAGAAACCTTAAAACAAAGAATATTCTAGTCTTGAGAACATAAATAATACAGATAATGTAGCCAAACATACAACGTAAAAAAATTTTTTAAATTTTGGTGTTTGAGATAGGTTTTTTTCTGTATAACAGCCTTGGCTATCTTGGAACTAGTGCTGTAGACCAGGCTGGCCTGGAACTCACAGAGATCTGCCTGTCTCTGTTTCCAGAGTGCTGGATTAAAGGCATGTTCCACCATGCCTAGCTGCAGAACATTTTTTTTTTAAATTCAAAGGACTAATTCCAATATTTACTTTTTATAAGTAATCCAGCATTTTCTGGATATTGATGAATAAATCCAACCTTCCAGATCTAGCAGGATGCCCATATGGGTGTGGACATGAAGTATTTGAGTATACACAAGTGCAGTCACCAAGCCTTATTGCTCCATTTATCACAGGAAGTACCAGACTTATGCAATGTTTGAAGAAAAGCTGTTTTAGTTGTATGAATTCTCATGGGAGTGACCACAGGCATTATGCCAATTTAATCCCAAGTATTAAAGTTAGAGTTTTAAATGACATGTAATAGTATGATTTATTTTCTGTCTTGAGCTTTATAGGGCACAAAACAAGATCCTGTCCGTACATATTGCTTTTTATTTTTAGAGTCAGAGTGATGATAAAAATCTAAGCTTAAGAACTGTCAAATGATTTATGATATTTCATTTATTTTTCAAAGGATTGGAATGTCACCAGTGAGCCCATTAGAATTGTAGACTTAAAGCACCACAGTTTTTTAGAAGACCAGCTGCATAAACAAGTGTGCAAACTTCGTAATTTAATTCTACATGATGATTTTTTAACACTTCAAAGTGCCAAAGAAGGCAGTTTTTCTTAGTTCATAAGTAGTCATGAGTCATTATGACCTCAGACCCTCAAGCTCATTTCAAGACCTCCTCTCTAAAATGCTAATGCTTCTTTATTGTGTTGAGTACATCCTCAGGACTTCTGTCCTTTCTTCATAAGCTGACACCAGTATGAGCGGAATGTGGAGAAACTGGAGATTCTTGTGAAAAGACTCAAGCCTGTCACAAGGTAGCAAGGGATGAAGATTATAACACTTTTGAGAATATGCTTCGATTCATTTTGTTTCTGTTGCTGTATAAAAGCAATGTAAAAGAGAGGAGGTTTATTCTAGCTCACAATTCCAGGTTACAATCCATTATTGTAAAGAAGTGAAGGCATCATGAAGCAGCTGGTTATATCTACAGTCAAGAGCAAAAAGAGAATGAATGAATGAATGAATGAGTGCATAATTACAAGTGATCAGGTGAATCTCTTCTTCATTCAATACAGGCTTAGCTCATAAAATGGTACCATCTATGTTGTTAATGGGTCTTCCCACCCAACCTACCTCAATTAAAATAATCAAGATAATCCCCCATAGACATGGCTATAGGCCAACCTGGTCTAGACAATCTCTCATTGAGACTGTCTTCCCAAGTTATCCTAATCTATGCCAAGTTGACAATCAAAAACACTATCATAGTGGTGAAATTCTTTAAACTTCAAAGTATAATGGATTTATCTGTTTGTCATTTTTTTTTATTTGAAGTGCCAGCTGTGAAACCCAGGGCCTCACACATACTAAACAAATGTTCTGTTCCCATCACCAAAACTGTTTTTCATTCACAGACTTATATTTGAGTTCATAAATACACATGAACTTTCAATAAGTAACATACATGACATTATACATCCTCTGAGTTGTACTCTCTAGAGCAGTGGTTCTCAGCGTGGGTCAGAATTCCCTTGTGGGGGCGCTCAAACAACCCTTTAATGGGAGTTGTATGTCAGCTATTCCGCATATCCAATATTTACATTATAATTTGTGACAGCAAAATTATAGTTATAAAGTAACAATGAAATAATTTTATAGCTGAGTGTCACCACAACATGAGGAACTGTATTAAAGGGTCACAGCATTAGAAAGGTTGAGAACTACTGCTCTAGAATATTAATATTTACAGTCTTTATCTTTTTCAGGTATCTCTAATGTTTCTTGAACTCTGTGTATGTGTGAGTGTGTGCACGCCATACTTATTTCAGGTACAGCTTTTTGTAACTATATTTAAAAATGAAGTTTTCTGTCCCAGAGATTCTTCATATTGTCCTTTTATAGCCCATTTCGCCTAGCCTCTCACCTGTCTACTTGATCCTTAAGCCCTTGCAATCACTTATATATTCTATTTTCATAGTATTTACATGTGTTACATATTTAATAAAACCTGGAATATCAAGAGATCAACCCAAAGTCAAACTAGGCAGAGGTAGCTCTGGAAGTTTTGGGTTAACAGAGCAAGGGTAATTCACACAGCATTGGGATCCAGAGAACCTCTGTGAGTACAAGACCTAACAGCTGGATTTCAATGGCACACATCTTTAATCCCAGCATGGTGGAAAGCCTGGAGTGGTGACCTGTGCCATTAATCCCATAACTCCAGAAACAGAGATCTTTCTGTGTTTCTGTGAGTTCAAGGCTGACTCCCAAATAGAGTAGCTGATGCCTTTAATCCTAACCTGGATGGGATGTTGATTTGTTGATGGAGTGAGTGTATAGCTGGGCAAAGAAGGTATTTAAAGCAGGCTTAGGAAAACAGCAGGAACTAGAAGAGACCAGGAGTGAGGCTGAGGAAGCTGGAGGATAGCTGGGTGAGATCTGACAGTGTGTTTCCTCTCTGTGATATTTCAGCCTTTCTCCAATATCTAGCTCTGAGTTTCTTTCATTACAACCAGAATTCACGCAACACTTGGTATCCAACTTTGGGGCATGAATCTCCCCCCCCCAAAAAAAAGGAACTTGCTGGCCAGAGCAATACATGGCCAGGGGAGTAATTACCAACTGGCTAGGTTTTCTGTTCTGAATTAATCTCCAGTTTTAAACAGAACGGCCATGAATGTTTCACTTTCATCTGGTTAAGTTTTTCGGACAGTAGCCTCCTTTTTCCTGGTGGATTGCAGGTTTTTTATTTTTTACAGACCCCTCTTTGGGCTGCTAACACACCAGGTAGCTGCCCCACATTACAGTCATTTGAATAATCACTGACAACTAGATTGATGAGTACATTGGAATTTTTTTTTAAAGGGGAATTTGTTTAAGGCAATGGAGGGTGCTTGGTCTTTCTGTGATCTTTCTCTAGATGATTCTATATTGTAACCAGTAAAGGAAATGATAAATAAAGTAGATGGGATTAGCATCATACTATTTATTATGAATAATTATTGTTTGACTTTTGTTTTATCTTTGAAGAAGTTAGTTAATGTGAATGCCAAGAAAAAAAGTCTTAGAAAAGCCTATTAAGAGTGAACACAAAGATATTCAAACCCAAAAAGAGGAAAATAAAGATCCAATCTCAGCAATTACACAAAAACAGTCTAAGGTTATCAGATAGCCAACATTAATATAATCCAGTAACCATAAAGAAATTACAAAATGATAAGAATGTTATACAAGTTAGTTGGGTTCTGGTACAAATGTTAGAATTAAGAAGAGTCAAAGAAGCAATTGTGACATATGGGATGTACTCACCATTTGTAAAACAAATGTTAAATTTCTGGTCTTTGTGTATCCGAATCACCCCTAAGGACTGGTTAGATATGGTTACAGCTGTTTTGGAATCTGGGCCATTTTTACAGTGGAAAACATGGTGGAAGGAGGAGGTTAAATCAATAGAACAAAGCAGCAGAGCCAGAGGCATAGAAGTCTCCCAAGACCAACTTCTTGGGGAAGGGGATTATGCTAATATTGAAAAACAATCTTTATATGATGAACATACTCTGGATTTATGCCATATGGCAACACTAAATGCTTGAAATTGGATTGAAGAATTAGGAAAGAAAACCGAATCCTTCACAAAATAATTCAAAGCCTAGAAGAAACTTTTACAGACTTTTTGCAGAGATTATCTGCAGCAGTAAATAGAATAGTACCAGATTTGAAAGCTAGGCAAATAATAATTGAATTGCTGGCTTTTGAGAATGCTAATACACAATGTAAAAAAAAATAATAATACTGTTAAAAGCAAGGTCAGCACCCTTGGAGGATTAGATTTGTGAGACAATTAATGTAGAGCCTTGTGACAATGATTATAACTAGGTAGGAGAGGTTATTTATAGAGTTATATATAAGAAGTCAAAATGTTAAATGCTATAATTGTGGAAAGCAAGGCTAGATGCAAAGAAATTGTAATCTAGGCATTCCCAGAAACAGTACCTTTGTTGGGAATAATCTCAAGAGAATACCCCTCACTTCTGGAGTATGCAGGAGGTATGTAAAAAGTAGACATTAGACTAATGAATGCAGGTCAACAAGAGTCAGACAAGTTAACATTCTACCTTTGGGAAATGTTGCAAGGGCACTTTCAAAAGCCCCTATATCCAATCCACTGCAATCTTACCCTGCCATCATGGGGGAAACAACTTCCCAGAACAATTAAAAAATAATTAAAACCTATTTTAAAAAGACATACTACACTGAATAATAGAAAATCTATAGAAAAGAAAAAACTCAGGCAAAATTATAAAGCAAATATTTTGGCAAATGTCTATTAATGAACAAAGGCCCAAATTAAAAGTACAAACAAATGATGCTATTATTGAAGGTATATTGGACACAGGGGCAGATGTATCAATAATTTCACCAGAACCATGGCATTTAAGTTGGCTCCTTCAGGAGGTAAATGTTCAGTTTTGGGGAATTGGCTCATTATCCCAGGTAAAACAGAGTGCAAAACAGCTTGAGTTTATTGGACCAGAAGGACGGAAAGGAATATTAAAGTCATATGTGGCTAACATTGCTATAAATTTATGGGTACAAGATTTACTAAAACAGTGGAACACAGATTAACATTCCTCCAAACAAATAAATAAACCATAAACTAACACACGTTTCTGGCAGATATGTTAGAGGGTATTATGAGAAACAGTCACAAACCACCTAGGTTGTACAGAAACAAGGCACAATAGCTATTGATCTTTCAAAGACACCCACAGCACTACCTTTAAAATGGCTAACAAATAAGCCTGTATGGATTCATCAATGGCCTTTAACAAAAGAGAAATTGTAGGCCTTAGAGTAGCTGGTACAGGAGCAGTTAAATGCCCAGCATATAGAAGAATCAACCAGCTCATGAAATTCTCCTATATTTGTTATTAAAAAGAAATCTGGAAAGTGGAGAGTGGTAACTGATTTAATGGCAATAAAAGGTGATCCAGGCAATGGGCTCTCTACAGTCTAAAATTTGTTTGCCTTCTCTTTTACCTAAAGAATGGCTTATTATAGTTATTAATTTAAGATACTGTTTTTTTTAACAATACCTTTACAAAAACAAGACAAAAAAATGCCTTTATAATAAATTCTCAGCCTGTAAAGAGATATCAGTGGAGGGTCCTCCCTCAAGGAATGCTGAATAGCCCCACTCTGTGACAGTATTTTGTATAGAAACCAGTAAAACAAACACTGAACAAATTTCCACAATCTATAATTTGTCATTACATGGATGACATTTGTTAGGTGATTCAAATATTGATACCTTAGAAAAAAATGTTTGAGGAAATGAAAACAGTTTTGCCTCTTTGGGGATTATAAATAGTTCTTGAAAAAATACAAAGGGGAATTTCCAATAATTATTTAGGTTATAAAATAGGCCAATAAAATAATTAGACCCCAAAAGATACAAATCAGTAGAGATCGATTGAAGACACTTAATGATTTTTAAAGATTACTAGGAGACTTTGCCAATTTATAACCCACTATTGGAATAAAAAGTGATGAACTGGATAATTTGTTCAAAATCATAAATGGTGACAAGGACTTAAATAGTCTGAGAGAATTGTCACCTGAAGCTGAGAGAGAATTGGCTTTGGTGGAAAAGAAATTACAGGATGCACATGTGGATCGTGTGGATCCAGACCTTAATTTCATCCTAGTTATCTTGCCCTCTAAGCAGTCTCCTACAAGAATTTTAATGCAAAGGGAAAATGTTATATCGGAATGGATATTTCTACCACATAACCCAAGTAAAAAATTAAAGACATGTGGAAAAGATTACTGAATTGATTTTTAAAGAAAAATTAGGACTTCATCAATTGACAGGAATAAACCCAGCAGAAATTGTTGTACTTTTAACTAATGAAGAAATTGACAAATTATGGGGGGGAAAGTGAACCTTGGTAAAGAGCCTGCAGTAACTTTTTGGGAGATATTAACAAATATCCTCAAAGCAAAAAAATTGAATTTTTAAAGAAAACTAATTGGATTCTTCCTTGTGTTGTATGAGATAAACCAATTTCTGGAGCCCCTACATTTTATACAGATTCAAACAAAGCAGGAAAGGCAGGTTACAAATCAGAAAATATAAGTAAAATGACTCAAAGTCCTTATAGTTCTATTCAAAAGTCAGAATTATACGCTGTTGTGATGGATTTTACTGAACCTCTTAAAATAATCACTGACTCTCAGTATGCAGAAAAAGTTGTTTTACACACTGAAACTACTAATTTTATTAATGATGAGTCAGAATTAACTTCATTATGTATTCTGTTACAAGAGATAATCAGGACTAAGACTCATCACATATATAACACACATTTGATCCCATACAGGTTTGCCAGGTCCTTTAGTACAAGGTTATGATGAAATTGATAAATTATTAATAGGAAATATGCTAGAGATCTCAGTTTTATAAAAAAAACATCATGTTAATAGCAAAGGATTTAAAAACGATTTCTCCATTGTAGAGAGCTGCGTGCAGCTGCGCCTTAAAGATGGCGCTTGCTTCCGCCCTCCATCTTCGCGATGGTGAGTGCTCTCTGTGACAAACAACTCCATAATTGGCTAAGGCTAAGAATCTTGCTTGCTTCTGAGTACCTGGGCTTATCAGTAATGCCCACATGGTGTACTAGGGTTGGCTGCCCAGAAGCAATTTAGGCCACGAGCGGGTTTCCCCGGGGTCAGAAGAAGATTGTTCAAGGTTTCTGAATAAACTGCTGAAAGAAGAGCTTGGTGTTGTGTCTTCCTTGCTGGTCGAGGCGGTCATGACACTCCATCACTTGGCAACAAGTCAAAGAAATTGTAAAATGATGTCTCACCTGTTCCTTCTATAACCAAACTCCATTGCCAGCAGAAAGTAACCCTAAAGGTATGCATAAAAATGAAATCTGGCAGATAAATGTGTTTCATCTTACAGAATTTGGAAAAGTAAGATATGTACATCACACAATAGATATATTTTCAGGATTTCAATGGGCAACTGCTTTGAGTTTAGAAAAGGCTGATTCTATAATCACACATTTGCTAGAAATTATGGCCATCATGGGAATACCTGTAGAAATTAAGACTGACAATGTTCCTGCATATGTCTCTAGTCAAATGAAATAATTTTTGCTTATTATATTATAAAACATAATACAGGAATACCATACAATCATACAGGGCAAGCAGTCATAGAGAGGCCAAATTGAACTCTAAAGGATATGCTAAATAAACAGAAAGAAATAACAAAGACCCCTAGAAATAGACTACATAGTGCTTTATTAACTTTGAATTTTCTCAATGCTAATGAGAAATGGACAGCAGCTGCTGAAAGGCATTGAACTATAGAAAAAATGGCTAAGCTAAATCAACCTGTCTAGTTCAAAGATGTACTGACCTCAGAATGGAAGCCAGGATATGTGCTACATTGGGGAAGGGATTTTGCTTTTGTTTCCACAAGTGTAGAAAAGTTATAGATACCAGCAAAATTAATAAAGACTTGATTTGAACTGGAGAAACTTCATGAAAATAAGAATTGATGACTCATCCACCCAAATTACAATTCTTTAAATTGTAAGAAAAAAACAAAGGGTTGGGGCAGGATTTTGTTTTTGACTTTATAGAAAACCAGAAATTCCCATCCTGAGGAAGTTAAAAGACCTTGGACATCTAGACATCTACAACAGAAGGGAGGCTATCTAGGAAAATTCACAAGCAAAAGAATTTTGGACCTATTGCTACCAATATACTCTGCAGGGTAAAAATCTCATTTTTTGACCTCTATATCTCTTTATTTGTAAGAAAAGTTGAAGTCCCTTTTTAATTATAATTTAAAGCTAGCTTTAGAGTTGAAGTGTGGCTCCCACCTTCTCTAAACCCAAGCGTACTTGTTAAAGGAAAATGCAAAATCTCTGTATCATATCAGAAGAACCTCTTGATGTGGGACAGAAGAATAACTAAAAATAAAGAACTATTCTATTGTTACTAATGCTATGCTGAATAAATATTTGTATATTTAGCATCCTGTACATTGTGTTGGGTTTTAGTCTCTTATCAGTTTTCTCCAGTGATCCATGACAGTACCTAATTGTGAACTTGAAGTATCCAAAAGGAAGATGTGGCCCCACAGTGATGATTTTATATGGACTATGACAAAGCCACTAGACTGCCAAATACCAACCAAAGATCAAATTTGGACTACAAACTTCCCAGGACAATTACAAGGCAGCTAGCTGAGATGAACCAGCTTTACAGACTATTCTAGCCAGGATGTGAGACAAGCTGTGCACTTTCCTGTTAGGCAGAGAGTAGACAACAAATGATGCAGCTACTTATTTCAGGACTTGACAATTACCAAAACTTTTCTTTTCAGGATCCCCTAAAGATTCCATGGCCCTCAGACAGCAGGAAGTAAATTTAAGAACACAGCACCCACATTCCCAAGAGGAAGGAGTGGGTGATTTTTGATCTTTCAGTGGGTTATGGATGATTGACATTGTTTAGGGTAACTGGTTAAAAATTGTTATTGGCTATGGTTAGAAAAAAGCTATACCAGAGAGATTAGATTCAGGGTTCTTCTTTAAAAAAAGAAGAAGAAAAGAAAGTAGGGGATACACATATGATAGGATAGATCATTGAATCTACTTTTAAAAAGGAATTACTATCTTTATACAAATTGTGTATATTGATATAAGGTTGAGATTAATTTTTCACTGTACATATATCTCTTTGGTTGTTCAAGGTATTATACTTAGAGAGTTTATTTAACAATGGAATACAAATTGCTACTCCGTGGAAGCTATTATTACCAACTAATTAGGAAATAAAGAAATGCAAGTTAGTAGTTAAACATTACAATCACACTTATAGTCATATTGGATATGTTTTCAAGATCCAGATATATTTTAGATGAATAGCTCTTCTTCAAACATTTCAGAAATCCATAGAATATACCATTTAAGATATTTTAATAACATAGGTTCTTATTATTTTTATGATAATGGGACATCTGCTCCTGGAAGCACCAATCTACTTCAGAGAAAATTATGAACATCAAAGAAACTTTATATGGAGTTGACCTTCTTTGTGACAAAAATTAGTCACTGAGCAAGAAAGTACTCTTGCCTTGACTGCTGACAGTATGATGTTTAAAATGAACAAGCAGGAGACACACACAAAACAGAATTGTTGGACTTTGCCAAAACAAGGTAGGAAGGTCTTTGAGAATATCCTGCTTCACAGAGATGTCTGTCAGACATGATAGGCCTGTAGGCCAAAGATGGATGCTTCAATAACACAGAAGAACCTCTGATGACTGTATGGCAGCCAGCTGTTTGATTTCTTACATTTTTTGGAAGTTTCTTGCTTGCCTGTGCTATACACTTAATGAATATTATTTCCTTCATGGGTCTCTGAGGGAGTTGAAGATGAGATAGTTATAGTTTTCTAGTGACCGTTTTAGAAAAGAAGGTCACTTAGTAGTTAAAGTGTATAAGTTTAAGAGACATCAAAATACAGTTTTTAGTTAGTAATACAAGTTAGATACAAAGTGGATTAGATATAATCCTTTGGACTCACCAAAATAAGATAAATAATGGAATATTTTCTTTGAATTTGTCAGTTGTTAACAAGCTGGACATTCCTCCTATAATTATTGTTTGTATATGTTGTATGTAATTATTGTACCTATTGCATATGGATTTTCTTATGTTAGTTATCACTTTCTTTTTTATTTTTGACACAAAAGGGGATATGTGGTGATATGTTACATATTTAATAAAACCTGGAATATCAAGAGATCAACCTATAGTTAAACTAGGCAGAGGTAGCTCTGGAAGTTCTGGGGATAACAGAGCAGAGGTAATTCACACAGCATGGGGATCCAGAAAATCTCTGTGAGTACAAGACCAAACAGCAGGGCTTCAATTCAATGGCACACACCTTTAATCCTAGCACAGCGGTGGGGAGAAGGGGGTGGGGGGAGTGGTGACCTGTGCTTTTTAATCCAGTAACTCCAGAGACAGAGATCTTTCTATGTTTCTGTGAGTTCAGGGCTGACTACCAAATAGAGTAGCTCATGCCTTTAATCTTAACCTGGATGGGATACAGCTGGGCAAAGAAGGTATTTAAGGCAGGCATAGGAAGACAGCAGGAGTTAGAAGCGACCAGGAGCAAAGCTGAGGAAGCTGGAAGATAGCTGGGTGAGATTTGACTGTGGTGTTTCCTCTCTCTGATATTTCAGCCTTTCCCTGATATCTGGCTCTGTGTTTCTTTCATTACAACCAGAATTCATGCAACATTTAGATTTCAGTATTGTGTAAGTAGACTATTAGGTGAGTAACTTTTTAGTATATTTTCATTTAGTATAATATCTTTGATATTCATTCAATTTGTTACATGTATCAAGAGCTCAGTTTTTTCACTATTGTGTAATAGTCTGTCAAATATGTTTAGATGTTTTATTTATATATATAAGAAAATAATTTAAAATGTCACTTTAAAAGTACTAAAAGTACTAAAACATTGTTGAATATGACTCATTAAGAGTATAGGTTAGTTTTGACATGTTAGAAATTTATACTAAGTTTGTTTAAACATACTAAGAACAGATGAGTCAATGTTGATGCACTGAAATTGTTTCCAGTAGGAAAGAGGAATATCTTTCTACTCCTTATTCATCCAAATAGAAACCTGTAGGGATCAGGCACCTCTTCATCCTGATTCCCTTGTGTGCATCCTGTGGGACTCAGCTAGTTCTTTCATATGACCGTTGTTCCCCATGTGAATCTCCTACCTGTGTGCCTATATTTGGTTTCTTATCTAAATGGTTATATTCTATAAATTCTGTCTGACTGAAATGCCTTTAACCTCCTTCCTTCTATGCCCTTTCCCTTTCTCTGTCTCCCTAGGGAGGGTGAGTTAAGCAAGAATCTGAAGTTGTTTTAAGCTGTTTAAGTGAGCAGTTTGAACACAGGAGGGGTGAGGCGCTCTGCAATAACAGGAAGAACAAGGTAAGCAGCAGGAACTGGATGGGACCAGTGTTAGTATAATGCTTTGGGAATGAGAGAGACACCAAAGTGTTAAGAAAGTTCTCTGAGGTCATACAGTAAATGGGAGAGATGGGTTTTGAATGTAAGAATCCTCTATGCAAGGCCCCTGCTGGGCATGCAGACAAACAGGAGCCTACAGGCTTAGAGTTGGGAGCTCAGAAAAGTGGTGTCTGAACTGCAGATCAAGAATGCCAACAGCTGGCTTTTAAGCTGTCAGTGTGGTAAATACTACTGTAACTGGGTAAGATTCCCTAGAGAGAAGGTTCACACTGAGGACTTGGGTGTGTTTAAAGCTAAAGAGCTGCTTAATGCAAGAGGAGTGCTATTTCTGTATAGTTGAGGGGGCACAGGCATGTAGAAATTTCTCCTGAGCTCTGAGCCTGGTCTCAAGGAGAAAGAGCGGGCCCCTGTTGTTTGAGGACTGAGATAAAGCAGGAGAGGGCCTCCATAGACAATACTGAGATGGCAAAAAACTCCCTTTGAGTAATTCATATTTTTATAGGAAATAAAGAAGACGTGGTTTAGAAAGAGGAGTGTGCAGTCCAGATTTGAGAAGTGAGGAGGAGAAGAGTTAGTCATTTAGAAGCCTGGCTCTGGTGCTTTCAGAACAAGCAGAACAGTGGGCTTCACACTGCACCGTAGGCCTCCTCTTCTGAGTAGGTAAGCATTGACAACTTTAGGGCACAGAGGGGATTTGGATACAGACATGTAGCTCATGGTGGTACTCCTTTCCAGAGGATTAGCTCAATGTTAAGGCACAAGTGGGGCCCTCACAGTGTGTAGATAGTACCATTGTGGGGCACTGCCTGCCGATGAGAAAGGAGTAAATTGTTGTGCTGTGGAATGCTGGAAACACATTTTCAGAAACTGTATTCACGAGTGTGGCATATCCGTGCCATGTGTTAGGGTTTAAATGAGAATGGCCTCCATGGGCTCATATGTGTGAGTAATTGGTCTGGAATTGGTGGAACTGTTTGGGAAGGATTCTGAAGTACAGTCTTGTTGAGAGATGTGTGTCACTGGAGGCTAGTACGGTCCCTCCCTCCCTCCCTCCCTCCCTCCCTCCCCCTCCTTGAGATGTGAGCTCATAATATTATGTTCCAGGTTGTGAGTCTCCTGCCATGCTTTCCTCCATGTGGAAGTGAATTCTTATCTTTTAGGGACTATAAGCCCTAAATAGATCCTTTCTTCAATACATTACCTTGGTCTTGGTGTCTTATTAAAGCAGCAGAAAAGTAACTAAGAGAGAAGTTGGTACCAGGAATAGGGTATTGCTGTGACAGACTTAGCCACATGTTTGGGGGTTTTGTTGTTGTTTTAGAACCTTTTTTTAAATCACTTAGTTATGCTGTATTACCTCTGCCTTGAGGACCAGCCTTTAGCAGCTCAGAGATTGAGAAGGAACCATAGAGTCAGTGAACTAATTATTCAACTTGACTTTTTTATTTGAGAGAGTAAAACTAATTCTTTGGAGCTGGTGAAAAGGGGGAAGACACACATACATCTTGAGGGTCTCCTTACCACCTGTGCTTTCCTCTCCTTACTGCTTCTCTCACCTCTGTACAGATGCAGCCCCTCTGTCTCTCTTGGTATCCTCCTCTTAAATAACTTTATTTTTCCCTTACAGCTGATATAAACCATCAAAATCTTCCAAGCAGTGCAAAAATTATAAAGTGGTGACATTTTATTTTTAACTGAATGAGTACAATTAATACAAGGAAAAAAACAGCATGTTTTCTATATCTCTCACATGATTAAACATTTTACATATTACAGGTGAAAAACAAGTTGTCCCAAGAACCCATGTACTCAAGCAACTTGTTATAGTTGAAGAGAATATAAGCAACCAAGGCATTTTTCTCAGCCAGTTCTTTTGCTGGCAGGCTGCATTTTGTGATTACAAAGAAAGGACCAATCATTTTATTACTTATCTCAAAAGGTGATTTTGCAAGAATTCTTAGAAGAATCACAAATCTTATTTTTCATATATGAAAAAAATCAGTCATCTCTACTTTAAATCCTCAGGGTGCATACCCTTTTGTCAAAATGTGTGTGTGTGTGTGTGTGTGTGTGTGTGTGTGTGTGTGTGTGGAGTGTATGGAAGCTAAGGGCAGAAATTAGTATAAGGAATTAATTATCACCTTTGGTCACCAAGAAAGGCATGTCAGCCAGCAGTAGCCAAGTTACCACTGCTCCTGTTCCCTGACCTCAGCAAGTCCCTTGCTATTAAAAAGGTGCTCTTAAATTGCTTTCCAAGATAGTTTTCCTCAAAGCCATTAATAAACCATCTTGATGTAACCTTGAGTCATTAATGAAAGCTTCATTTTAGCCATGATGCACACCGAACCTGTGAACATATGTAGTAGCACGAATTTGGGTTGTAAGGAAAGAAGACTCTGAGACAAATACCAGGGGAAGGCTGAAATAGCAGAGAGGAAGCACCACAGTCAATTCTCACCAAACTGTCTTGTAACTTCCTCAGCCTCACTCCTGGTCTCTTCTGCCTGTCGCTTCTGTCAATTGCTTCTGCTTCTTCTGAGTTTCAATAAGCCCTTATATACCCTATCACATCCAGGTTAGGATTAAAGACATGTAGCCTTGAACTCACAGAAACAGAAGAAATTCTGTCTCTAGACTTATGGGATTAAGGCTGTTGGTCCCCACTCCCACTTTCCCTGTGCTGGGATTAAAGGTGTGTGTGATTGACTTAGCTGTTTATCCTTGTATTCAGGGATCAAGGATTTTCTGAGCTGTCTGCCTAGGATTTGACTATGTTGTCTCTCTGATATCCCAGGATTTATTAAATACCTAACAAATATCCACAAACATACCTCTCAACATTAAAAGAACTTGAACTAACTTAGCTTTTGAGACACAATTGTATTTCTTAATCATTAACCTAAGCCACAGTCTATAAGGCTCCTCAAGAGCGGTTATTTCTGTGACATTTTCTTGTTCTTATTTTCTGTGATCTATAGCTCATACTTTATCAGGGGCAGGGGCAACAACATATCTTGCTTTATCTTAGTAGTTTTCCCACTAAGATAACCTCTACTATAATCCCTTATTATATTTGTTAAAGACCCGCAATCATCAAAATCCTATTTAACACTATTTTTGTATAAAATCATTGCTTCAGTTAAAGAATACAGTTTAGAAGGAAATCATCTTCATAATAATCCACAGGTAAAAATGCCCAGTAGAAAGGGATATTTCCATTATATAATCACACTACATTAAAAGCAGTGGGGATCTCTGTATGCCCATTCACACCAGGTAGAAACCAGAGAAAAATGCAGTGGCAAACATGTAAAAGTACCACAGTAGGAAGAGACATTCTAGGGCCAAATCTCACAGGGCCCTGCCCATCCTAGATTCACTCATCAGAGCTCACCTCCTAAACTACAATGGCCACCTGCTGCTCCTGTGACATGGCCACCAGCACTGTATTATTACAGCAATAGAGGAGTCTAAACACTGTGGTATGCATGTGGTCAGAGGACAACTTTCAGGAGTGTTTGTCTCCTACCTTTAATTCTAGGGTTAAGTTGTTAGGTTTGAGTTTGCAAATGCCTTATCCACTGAATCATCTCATTGACACTGTTACCATATTCTAAAACAGACACTTGCAATGCTTTATTTTAATTTTACTTTATTTTTAGTAAAATAATCTTCTGGAACCTGGAGAGATGGGTGAGTATATAAAAGAATTTGCTGCTTTTGAAGTCTCACGTTTAGTTCCAAGCATCTACACTGGGTAGTTGACAGTGACCTGTCACTCTAGAGCACCTGTGTGCATGTGGTGTGCATACATATACTTAGACACACACATATACGTAAATATTTCCTTTATTTTTCTGACACTTTATGTGTATCTGGAATTGTATGTGTTTCAGAGGATTTTTCCCCTGACAAGCAGAACTCCTCAAACAGCTTTTACAGGACTAAACTTTTCCATTGCTAGACAAGCTTCTGTATGTGTGCCTATTCATTAAATAAATGGGGAAAGCGTGAGACACTTCTGGTACATTTATTTGATCAGGAATTTTTAATAAAACATAATTTAACCACAGGCCTTGTCTTGAAAATAGATCCAAACATATCACCTTGCACAAAACTCAAATTCAAGTGAATCAAAGACCTCAACATAAACCCAGCCACTCTGAACTTGATAGAAAAGAAAGTTGGAAATACTGTCAACAAATTGGCACAGGTAACCACTTCCTAAATATAACACCAGTGGCACAGACACTAAAAACAACAATCATTAAGTGGGACCTCCTGAAACTGAGAAGCTTCTATAAAGCCAAGGACACAGTCAATAACATAAAATGACAGCCTACAGAATGGGAAAAGATTTTCACCAGCCCTACAAGTAACAGAGGACTAATCTCTAGAATATATAGAGAACTCAAGAAACTAGAGCCCCAAAACCCTGAATAACCCAATCAAAAAAAGGGGTTCGGAACTAAAAAGGAAATTCTCAGCAGAAGAATTACGAATGGCTGAAAGGCACTTAAAAAAGTGCTCAGCATCTTTAGCCATCAGAGAAATGCAAATCAAAACAACTTTGAGATACCACCTTACACCTGTCAGATTGGCTAAGATAAAAGACACAGATGATAGCTTATGCTGGAGAGGTTGCAGAGCAAGGGGAACACTCCTCCATTGTTGATGAGAGTGTAAGCTTGTTCAGCCACTCTGGAATGCAGTATGGTGGTTTATTAGCAAACTGGGAATCAATCTCCCCAAGGATCCAGCAATACCACTTCTGGGCGTATACCCTAAAGACACACATTCACACTCCAAAGGTATTAGTTCAACTATGTTCATAGCAGCATTATTTGTAATAGCAAGAACCTGGAAACAACCTAGATGACCCTCAACTGAAGAATGGATTAACAAACTGTGGTACATCTACACAACGGAGTACTACTCAGTAGTAAGAAAAAATGATATCCTAAAATTTGCTGGCAAATGGATAGATTTGGAGAATATCCTCCTGAGTGAGGTATCACAAACCCATAACGATAAGCAGGGGATATACTCACTCATTAGTGGACTCTAAACAAAAAAGCAAAAAGCAAAACATGTCCAAGCTGCAAACCACAACCATTAAACAGCTTGGAATCTGAAACACCTTGGACTGGCACCTTGGATCCCACTCCCTCCAGAGAAACACCTGATGCAGTCTTGATGTTGGGGTGAGGAAACTGGATCTGCCAGGAGTGGATGCTGAACTAAGCCATATTAGAACCTTGGAACCTCCTGCCCTTGCTGGGGAGGAGATAAAGAGATGTAGAGAAGAGAGAATGACTGGAGGCGGGGTGGGGGGATGGGGGGATGGGGGGGTGGGGGAGCTTGAACAAGGATATACACGAGTAAAAAATATAACTTTATTCTTAATAAAAAAGAGAAAAAAGAAAAAGAAAAAATCAATTGACAGAAATTGATGAACCTTTAGCCACACCAACAGAGATGAAAGTCCTAATACTAACATAAACATTGAAACCAGGACATCATTGTTTGTTTTACAGAAATGTAAAGGCTTATAAAGAAAGACTAGCAACAAGTATATTTGCTGATTACTTAGATAAAGTAGATAATTCCTAAAAGACAAAATATGCCAATGCTGACTCAAGAACAGAATAATTTGAACCTTTAATCTGTAGAATATCACCAGATTCAAAAGAGACTCAGAGGAGAGATTTTAATATAACAGTTTATTAGTAACTGCACTCAACAACCAACCACCTGTGTTTCCTGAATGGTAAGATAATAACTTTCTTTGATGAGGGAGAAAGGGAACAGGTACCTTAAGGTTTGTTTCCTTAAGGTTTGTAATCCTCCACCAAGTTGATTGTCTTGGGCATTTTGTCATTACAGCAAGCAAGTGCAGCACATATAAAGACTATTGAGAAGAAGCTTTTGTCATGCTTAGAAAATTTAGGGAAGACTGGTATAACTGCAGTACAGAACTGAAGCAAGAAGTATAGGATAAAACAAATGAGCCAGACAGTGAAACCCCACAGAAGCCTGTTAAGAGTAGTTTTCCAGGCAGGAGGTGATGCAATGAGTGCCAGGAGGTCAGCAGCAGAGAAGAGGAAACATGGACATCAAAGGAACTTTTAGGAGATAGTACCTATACAGTTAGGTGATCTCCAAGGCACAGCCAGAAGTTTTCTGGCCCGTCTGGGCCCTTGGACCAGAGGAATCTTTCCCATCCATAATCCCACAGCCACTTATAAAATGATTACTCAGAGGCTTTATTAATTACAAACTGGCCTATGGTTCAGGCTCATTGCCAACTAGCTTTTATAACTTAACTCTATTAATCTGTGTATTGCCACATGTTCCATGACTTTTCCTGTGTTTCATAACATTTTGCTTTCTGGGTGGCAGCCTGCCTACAGTGTCTCTTTGGCTCTGTCCTTCTTTGTCTTTATCTCTGCTTGGATTTCCCACTTGCCTCTAAGCTGCCTTGCCATAGGCCAAAACAGATTCTTTATTAAGAAATGGTAATAAGGCATATTCACAGTGTACAGAAAGACATCCCATATCACTTCCTCTTTTCTGTCTAATCAAAAAGGAAGGATTCAATTTTAATGTAGCAAACTCATATATAACAAAACAGTTATGTGCTGAGGGATTATATTCTTGTACATTGTAATTATTTGTCATTCCTCTTGCTTTAATAAAATGCTGATTTGCCAAAAGGCAGACAGGAATTATGGGCAGGCCTCCCAGAGAAGACTCTGGGAAGAGGAAAGAGAGATAGCAGCAGATGCAGAGGAAAGAAGATGAGAGTGCTGCTCTGAGAAGAGGGACCAAGTACCAGGCTAACAAGATAAGACTCATGGGTTGGTTTAAGAATAAAAGTTAGCAAGTGATAAACCTGAGCCACAGACCAATCAGCTTGTAATTAATATAAGACTTTGTGTAACTATTTGGGATGGTTTGTCTTGACTTTGGGGCTAGGCCAGGCCAGATGGACCAGAAATTTCTTACTACAGTTATCAGGCAAGAATTACAATTAAGATATCTAGACTATTTGTATTTAGCAAAAGTAAAGAAAATATTCTACCATTTATCCTATTTTGTGAGGCTGAAGTTTTATATCCAATTTATCTTTTATTATAACTAAGGAAAATTATAACTATCTAGTCTTCAACTTCATCAGATACCACAGAAGGATGTACTACCTGAGGAAATAGCAAGTGCAGTGTAAGCAACTTCCAAAATTCTAGAAATGATGAAGACATCTGGTTGCCTAGACAGTCAACCAAAGTTCCTCTGTAATATCAGGGCATCCATCTTCAGCCTTTAGGCATATAGTCTCTGGCAGACTTTTTAGTGAAACAGTAATTTTGAATGACTCTCCTGTCCATTTTGACAAGGTTTATTGCTTCTCCAAGTCCTTGAATGTCTAGCAGTCTCTGTGAAGCATGAACCTGAAGGACCATCTCAGCTTTTTCACATGTCCAGTTTATGCAGCATACTATCAAACAGTCGAGGCAAGAACAATTTCTTGCCCAGTGGCTAACTTTTGCCACAAAGAAAATAAGTTCCACATGGGTTTCTTTGATACCCATCATCTTCTAAGTAGATTTGTACTGCCAGGAGCAGACATGTCTCCCTGTCCAGAAAAGTCTCAAGTTCTTAAAATATTTTAAATGCATATTGTATAGGTCTTTGAAGTGTTTGAAGATTACCTATCTATTTGAAATACATCTTTGTATATCTAAAGAACCTAACTAACACAAGTTTGATTATCATAGATGACAAAGTATTAATCTGTATTCTTAATTATACATTACAATTTTAAGTGAGTTACATAAACATAATACTTAAACAAGAGTAGAAGTATACATACAGTATAACAAAATTAACCTTAAATTTGTATCAGTAAACCAAAATTTGTAGTGGGAAATTAAGAATTGTATATGTAAACGATTATGTTATAAAAATAGAGACGAGTTGGGCGTGGTTAACTGAAAAAGATTCCAAAAATAGACCTTCGAGGGAGGGGACCAGGACAAGAAGTCGTCATTCTCTCACGAGAGTTCCCCGACCGAGTGCACAGTTCGCTCCAGCTGCCCGGGAGTTCGGACGTACGGCATAAAGATAAAAAATCTTCCTTAAAAAGGCTCCAATACACTACAACCTCATCCTGTCATCTTCTCCTAAAACCGGCTCTGTTTTATAAGCTATTTTCTCCAAATAAACCCTGTTTATAAACATATCTCAAGACAAGTTTTTACCGCGATAATTGGCGCCTAAACACGTGTTTAAATATATTTTTATATATAATGATATATAATTAAAATATTGTTGTCATTTGATAAAAAATATATATTTTAGTCAATTTTCCTAAGATTGTTATACTTAAAATTATTTATAAGAGCTGTACACTCATTTTAAAATGCCTATTTTTACAATGTTAGCCTCACTTTCTTAGTTGATTAAAATTACAAATTATGGTTACTCAAATTTATCACCTAAAAGTCAAAATACTCAGCTTTTTCAAAAACATATTAAAATACACCCAATAGATAAGTGTCTTCAACCACTTCATAGACCAAAAAAATATGACATTCAAAATTTTGTTATCTCAAATTTGGCCTTAAAAGACATGACAACTCCTGACATCACCATTCCTTTCTCAAGGTAGTGTTAAACATCACAGACATCTTACAAAAAAATTATTTAGTTTAACAAATAATGGCCTAAAAGACAAAAGACTGTCAACGTGCTCACTGTCCAAAATAGACCTACAAAATAAAAAATAGAGACTACTAAAACCTGCCTAAACAAAATAAGACAGTCCTACCAAAAAATACCCTACTTCTATAAAAACTTGTCAAATATCCTAGGCCAATAGCCACAAAAATAAATACTCCCACTATACAAAAAAATAATAAATAACTGTCCAAATAGTTAACTGACGTTGTCTTCTCCTAAATTCTAAAAGTTACTTCATGATTCCAACTTTAAATATATATTTTCCTTCTCAAGTCTTAATAGTGTTAAAGATTAAATAGTTAAAGTTATTATTACTTCACATTTCAACAAAGACACTCAAGTTTTAAAACTCTATTGTTTAAGATAAACAACCTTAAAACAATCCCTATACATTTTCTCATATCAACATTTTAAATATTAAATTATACTTTATAGTTGTTGTTTGTTAACAATAGTTTGACCTCACTTATGTTAGTACCTTTCTCTTTCCCAAACACTGTCTTATAATAATCCCTATAATATATAATTTTATACCTAGTTTAAAACCTTCCTATTTAGACAAAACGGGGAGATGTAGCGGGAAATTAAGAACTGTATATGTAAACGATCACGTCATAAAAATAGAGACGAGCTGGGCGTGGTTAACTGAAAAAGATTTCAAAAATAGACCTTCGAGGGAGGGGACCAAGACAAAAAGTCGTCATTCTCTCACGAGAGTTCCCCAACCGAGTGCACAGTTCGCTCCAGCTGCCCGAGAGTTCAGACATACGACATAAAGATAAAAAATCTTCCTTAAAAAGGCTCCAATACACTACAACCTCATCCTGTCATCTTCTCCTAAAACCGGCTCTGTTTTATAAACTATTTTCTCCAAATAAACCCTGTTTATAAACATATCTCAAAACAAGTTTTTACCACAATAAAAATTCATACCAATGTAAAGTACTAAAATAAGTAGTTGCTTTTTAAAATAAGATTCAGTGAGAGGAGAGTGTAAGCCACTGCTCTGAGATGTGGCTTTTGAAAATGAAAATGTTAGAGTACAATTTTAAGCCAGAAAATATCCCTTGGAATATACATTGTATTGAACTACCTCAGAAAACATGGCTGTTTGCTTTCTGCTGAGAAGTATCATTTTCTTACCATACTAGTCACATATGTTATAAAATTTTGCAGTTTACTGATAGCAAATGTTTTTGGAAAAGCACAAATTTAAGAAAATTTGATGAATAGATTTTTATAACATTGGCCAGATGAATCTTCTCTGAGCCTTGTCCTGGTAAGAACTCCAGTGTCTTATGTTCTTGGCCCAGTTCTATACAGATCACTGTCATATACACTTCCTCATGTTTCTGTAAGTAATGAAAGCAGACTCTGAAGTAATTGTCTGGCACATAGCTACCTTCCAGTTGACAGCTCTTTGGAATAAGTTCACTTTAGCCATTTCTTATTTCCTTGGCTAGTCAAAGTCATCAAATGTCAAGTTCTTTAGTGTTTTTATTCTGAAGTTATCATCTTTTTATTATAACTTTAGCAATTTAACACTATACTGAAATAAATTGTATTTAGTTAAATAATTTTAATAACTCCAATTTTTTTCAAATACTCACTAAAGAATCCATTATTATGCACATTGTTGGATTTGGAAAACCAGCCCTCAGAGGCAACAAAGTGGTAGAAACAAGAACAGCATGCAAATTTAGGTTTACTATACTGTAGCTGTTGAACATTACTGCTAGCACACCAGTAAAGAACGAACAGTATAGGTATGTAAATGCCCTCTGCACAAGGCAAAACTGGAAGTAAATTTAAGTAAAAAAGTTCAGAAGTCATTTAGAGATAGCAGTGGTGACTAGACTTTTGCCACCCTTTTCCTGGGACAATGTCATTAACATTTATTCCAGTGACCAGCCCACAAGAAGGAATCTTGGTGCCCAGTCATTCCATGAGAATACGGAAATGCCCTCCATCTGAGCCCTTCAGTTTTTGTTACTGTCCAGAAAGGCTGAGCAGAGCTTAGCTATTTACTATTAATCATGATGTGTATCACATTATTTTCTACCTGTGGTTAGTCTGTTGCACATTTTAATTTCTGAAAATTGCTGAATGAAATGGAAATTTTGTAAGAACAGATGATGAAGTTAAAAGATAAAACATGATGCCTGTCCATGAGCCTCAAGGACATAATTGACTCACTATGTAAGCTTAGATAATTCACATAAGCATTTGTGCCAAAATTTCTTTATATGTAAAATAGGAATCATTGAATCATCCATCCCATGGCTGTGGTGCAGATTAAACTAACATGCTGAGAATACTGCCTGGTACATTAATCTCAAATATTTGTGTTATTTATTCTTGCTACAGGTGTTATGTTAGTAGTACAGCTTACTCCTGCCTGTACACGAGAGCTTAGTCCTCCTAGTGGTGGTGGATGTCCTCATTTGTGGGAGTGGGGCTAGGATGACCTTGAAGATAAGCTACTATAATACTAGCTACTAAGTCAGTGGTTCCTGTACCTTCCTAATGCCAGGACCCTTTAATACAGTTCCTCATGTTATAGTAACCCCAACCATAAAATTACTTCATTGTTATAACTCTAATTTTGCTTCTGTTGTGAATCATAATGTAAACACCTGAGATGCAGGATATCTGATATGTGACCCCCAAAGGGGTTGCTATCCACAAGTTTAGAACTGCTATACTAAGTTGTATGAATCATCTTTTAAACCATTGATTTGGGATAACAGACACCTTAGAGCTGGTTTTGTGAGGCCTGCAATCTAAGAATGTGGGATTTCTTACTTATTTGGGTTTGGTTTTTCTTTAGACAGCTTTCCATTGTGTCTCCCTGGCTAACCTAGAACTCTTGGTATAGGCCAGGCTGACCTGAAACTCAGAGGCATTGGATCTCCTAGAGCTGGAATTATAGATAGTTGTAAGTTGCCCAACAAGGATGCAAGAAATCAAACCTGAGTCTTCTGTAAAATGCAGAGAATGTTCTTAAACACTGAGTCATCTATATAGCTCTTCTATTTTGATATGATTTAGAAAAAGTATAACTTTCTGTCTTGCTTAAAATTGCCTTAAAGCTAGAATGAAAGTTCATAAATAGCTTAATTCAGTTGTTCAAATATTGACAAAGCCCAAAACCTTACATTTTCATTAGTGATTTTTTTTTTAAGATTTGGCTTCTTCTCATTAATTATTAAGAACCAAAGCTGATATAGGAGTGTGTGTGTGTCTGTATCTGTGTGTCTGTGTGTGTGTGTGTGTGTGTGTGTGTGTGTGTGTGTGTGTGTGTGTGTTAAGGAAGTTTGTTAAACTTTTTTTTTTTTTGCTTGTGATAGGTTTTGAAATAATCAAGCAGTGATTGTTTTCAGTAACAGCATGCTTTTAGAATACAGTAGTAGTAGAATCCTTTCAGAAGTCACTTGTTCTGTTAAAGGCTTTGCTTTTGTGACTCAGAGTTTAGTTTTAGGAGGCCAGAGGTACAGGCTTTGAGCATTATGTTTAGAGGACACATGATTTAATTTTGTCACACCAGTCAGTCATTTGGGCAAATAATCTTTGTTTTTGTGCTTATTCTATGTTTAATTATGTGGACTTTGTTTATTTGGTTGATTATGTAACCTTTTAAATGGAAGCATTTTGTCCTAGAATAGCTGTGAAGTCTTGTCTCCTTTTGTTTAGGTTTATATTCTTTAAAGTGGATTTGTCAAATGTACTTGAAAGATGACTCTCCAAGGCCCTTGGAGTGATGGGATCAAGATAGATGTGAGCCCTGACATTGTAGAGTCTCAAGTCTGTTGAGGAAGATGCACATTAAATTACATCAATATAAGGATAATGGAGGAAGAGAAGTAAATTGTACAAGGACAACATAGTATCTCAGGACTTCAGCTCATCTAGGTAAGTCAAAATACTTGTCTCATTAGATTATTTTTTATTTGAATTTTGTGCTGACATTTTAATTCATCTTTTAGTAAACTGGAATTATTTTCCAATGAACTTACATATAATTTCAATAAGACTATAATCTACTAAATTTTGTGTTTAGTGACCGATGGATAGATTTTATATGGGTGATTTTTCTAGGAAAGTATTTGAGTATAATGTCACTGTGAAATTAGAATTAGGAAGGCACAAAGAATTTTTTAAGTACTCTTAGTTCATCTTACTTGAAAATCAAAATAAGTATTTGTCCTTGAACAGAAAAGTATTTTAAAGTAGATTCTACCTAGTAGGCTTCCTCTCTTTCACAATAGTTACTAACTGCTTTGAGTATAAAACAAATGTTTATTGAGTGTATGTGAAGAGTTCTTGCACAAACCTGGTCACTATAGTCCACTCCACACATGTGTTATGTGGCATAATCTATTGCCCCTAAGCTACAAACCCATGCAATAGTACCTCACCTAACTGGATACTGTAGACATTTCACACCTTGCTGTGTGCACATCTATATTTGGAAACTGTGGTGATATATAGCATATTTAATAAAATCAGCATGAAATATCAGAGAACAGAATCACCCAAGTCAAGCCAAGAAGGTCAGAGAGTGGAAACCTTTATCCCATCATTCTGGAGACAGATATCTTTCTGGATTTCTGTGAGTTCTAAGCCTAACAGCCAAGCAGTAGTAGCCCACACCTTCATTCCTAATTCTAGGATTATGATGCAGAGTTGAACCAGGAGGTAAAAAACTGGGCGGGGAAAATATATAAGGCAGGAGAAGGCAGAAATTCATTCATTGTATAGAAGTGACCAGCCAGGCTGAGGACCCTTGAAATAGCATTTACCCTGTTTGGCCTGAGAAGTTGGCTGGGTGAGAATTAACTGTGGTCTATTTCCTATCTCTGATATTCCAGCTTTTCCTCAATATTTGGCTCCTGGGTTTCATTATATGCTAACTAGAGTTTGTGCAATAGGAAAGAGTACAGGAAAAGTAAAGCTAGCATACAGATGTAGGGGACTGTCTGAATAGAACTTACAGAACCTACCTGCAGGTGTTCTAGTCAGCAAGGAAGTAGAGCATAAAAAGACCTGGCCTGACTGTTTTCTCTGGTTGTTAAGGAGAAATTCAATTTACTTTAAAATATTTATTTTTATTTTTATTTATTTTTTATTCTAATTAATTTATTAATACTGTTCCTTTTTTTTTTAAACAATTGTTTACATGTTACCTGTTATTCTCTGGGGTGTGGGGCTGGCATTCACATGTCATGGCACAGATACCAAAAGTCAAAAGAAGCTAACAGGACTTGACTCTTCTTCTACCATTTCAGTTCCAGGCCTTGACCTTGGTCATGAGGCTTAGCCACAGGCAACTTTACTTGCTGGGCCATCTCACTGGTGTTTTAGAAAGTTAGCCATTCATAACAATTCTGTGTAAAACACAAGGACATTAATAACACAGCTAAACAAAAATATTTTAATAGTGTTATCCTATCTTTTTAATTCTTAGAAATCTTTTTACTTAGCTATTTTTTAAAACATAAGATAAACACACACTTATGTGTTTATATATAGGCTGTTCTTAACCAGATATTATTATCCAGGACAAAATTATATATATTATGTACTTAGTATGTTGGACACCGAAAAAGAGGAAATAGTGTAAACCCAAGCTCTACAAGTCACCTCTGTTGCAAACTTAGCATTTCTGGGAATGTGGCTTTTTTTTTTTTTTCTTTAAAACATAGTTGGATTTTCCCAGAGTCCCACAACTTTTCTGAGATTATTTCATGGGTGTCTTTCCATGACAGTATTTACTGAGTACTGTTTCTGTTGGTCCTCATCATTCCTGATGTTCTTCCCCATGATAGTGAGACATTGTACAGCTGTAAGACAAAACATTTGAAAGGTTTCCAGGAAGAATATTAAGTGGAAATTATACTCTTGCTGATATAGACCTCCCTGTTCTCTTCTCAGACCCCACTTTGTGGTTTAAGCCTTTTGAAGTTATAGTTTTGTTTTAATAAGTCTTTTTTTAAACTAAAATTAACTTCTCCATTCAGCCAATTCATTAAAAAAAAATGTTTACTCAATGCATTTTGGCAGCTGACTGATTTTTGTAATATTGTTATATTTAAGTTTGGATACTACAGTGAAAAGAAATTTCAATCCGTTAGATTTATTTCAGCTTCAGATTTAGACAGCACCATCTATAGATGAACCATCTTTCTCCACATTTTAGATCCTTAATCTGTAATTTAACCCAAGTGTTTCAGGAGAAATCACAAAGATTCCATGTGCTCCCCAGGGCACTTCCTCCCATTCCCTCACTGCTGCTGGCTGCTCTCACTGTGGCGCTGTCCATGCATACCTGGCCCTGGAGAACACAGCATTCAGTGGCCTTGCTGCTTCAGTCTCCAAGACAGTTTCAGCACTTATATGTGTTTTTGTGATGATATGTTTTAGTTGAATTCTTTGAAGCTACTTTTGTTAACTGATTTCTTCAACTTTTCTCTGATATTGGCCAGATCCTGACATGTGGGGATTTATCTGGGTGATGGTACAAAGGGTACTGGGGATTTCTGCCAGAGCCTATAGCTGATATTATTCATTAAAGCATTCTCTGTAATTTGAATTTTCTATCTACTGCTGACATTACCTTGAAAATGCCAGCTTTTCTGGTAAGCTGTCCAGAGAAGTGTAATGATATGTGTCTCAGAAGTACAGAAACAAACCAGATCCAACACAGTGACTAGAGTCACTGTTGATAGTCAAGACTTAAAGAGCCCTTGGCTGGTATTTCCTGTTTATGCTTACTACTTTTGTGTTAAATATTTCCTTTAAAAAATGTAGAATTACAGCAATAAACAGAAAAATTGACATGCTGTAACAAATGATATCCAAGTATGATTGCTGAGTAAGATCAAAGCACATTATATGTGTGTATGAAAGTGTCATGATGCATGCATATCCTGTTGCATGAACTGGCTTCTTTCCTACAGAGGAACACCTTACTCAGCCTTGATACTGAAGGGAAGGACTCGATCCTACCTCAGCTGGATATGCCAGACTTAACTGACTTAAGTTGGGAGTCCTATCCTGGGGGCATGGAGTGGGGGGATGCTGGGGGAGGACTGAGAAGAGGGGCAAGATGGGGAGCAGTGATGGGTATGGGGGAACAACTTTTTAAATAAAAAAAGAAAGAAAATGTCATAGTGAAACTCGATATGGGGCTAGGGATGTTGCTTTGGTAGAATGCTTGCATAGCATACATGAAATCTTGGGTTTGATTACCAGCTTACATAAAGCCAGTGTGATGGTGCCTGTATTACCAGCACTCAGAAGTTGAGGGACATCATCTGCTAGATAGTGAGTTTAAAGTCATCCTGGGCTATAGGACAGCCTGTCTTCCAAAAAAAGAAACCTTTTATTTTATACAGTTAATTCATGCTCATAAAAATATGTTCCATTTAAAAAGAAACAGTATAAAATTTATTGTATTTTATTTTATATAAATACAAGTCTAGTATTGAAAGACCCTTAGGGACCCCAGCCCCAAGAACTGACACAGAGATCACTGGCTGTAAATAACAAGAGGTTTTTAATACTCACACAGGCGCCTGCGGGCGATCAGCAGCTTCAGCTAACTGAGCGCGCCCACACAAAGAACAGCCCCCTTTTATGAGGAAAAAGGGGGTCTCATTGTCTACTTTGATCTACATACAAAGTTCCGCTAAAGGGTAATGCTGCAAATCATATACAAGGTTCAGCTATGGGACAAGGTTGTAAAGGTTTTGATCCTGGAGGTGCTGTGAACATCTGGTTTGTGTTAAGATTAGACACTCCCGGTCTCTTCACCCTCCTGTGGCCTTCCTTATCTTTTTTCAAAGGGCTCCTAACTGCCGGTTTCTTGATTTACTGAAGCTTGCCCACAATATGACTTCCTGCTAATTGGCCAAAAGTCCTTCAGCTAGGCTTGCCCTCATGTTGATCTCTTGCTAGCTGGGCTTGTGGAAAATTTGCTTTGTTTTGGGTTTGGGGTCTTTCAGTATAAGTACTACACATTTTGTAAATATTCTTTAATCTCATTTTGTTAATCTCATGCCTGACTTATCTAGTGTGCTTCCAGAAATTAGCATGCTGAATGGTTGCCATTGTGCTTTATTTAAGACCTATGCTTCTTAACGACTGACACCATTTATTTCCCCAGTAAAAGAAGCACTTAACAGAACTATGTTAAACATTTTAAATGTATAGTTGTACATTGCCAGGTATATACAACAACTCTACAACTTTTTTGTCTTGTGAAACTGAACTTCTACACCCATCAAACAGCTTCATCTTCCTCCAGAAACCACCATCTGCTTCTCTTTCTGTTAATTTAACTACCCTCATATATAAATAGATTCTCACATTTGTCTTTTTGTGTCTGGCCTCAATGTTTATCCATATTGTGGAATTTTAGTCTATACTAGAGTTTGCCTCTTGCAGGGCTGAATAATAGTCTATTGTATGGGCATACCACATTTTGTTTATACAATTTTTTCTTTCCTGCTTTTAAAAACAAGGTTATTTTACTTCTTGGCTGTTGTTATGAATGAACATGGCTGTGTGTATTTTCTCTTTGATATCTTGCCACTTTCTACCAGGATTTTTAATTTCTTTATATCCTTGCCAGGACTTATTTTGTGTTTTTCTTTTAAGTAATAGCTATTTTAATGAGTGTGGAATAATTATGACTTTGATTTCTGTTTTCCTAGTGATGAGTGATATTGAAAATCATTGTTATGTGTTTTCTGGCCATTTCCATACTTTCCTTGGAGAAATGTCTCTTTAAAATCTTTTGATCATTTTTTAATTTGAGTATTTTTATTCTTTTAATAATTTCATGAATATATACAGTGTATCTTAATCATATTCACAGGTCTTAAATAAAGCACACAGTTAAACAAATCTTATTCTGAAGTTAACATTGCTAACAAAGTCATTTGAAATCTTATTCTGAAGTTAAATTTCAAATTTAGACAGAAAACAAGATGTTCTTATAGTACTTAATGTTATCTCAAGTCATGATTGCATCTGGTCAGCAACAGGACCATTTATACTAGTTGCTAATTAGTGGTTTTCAAGACCATTGACAGTGAGGGAGGAATCTAAAAACATCTCAGCTGAGTTCAAGAAAGCACAAAGAACCAACTTTTGGATTGTATTGTAGTGTCCCAATAGAATTTAAGGAATTTATTTTTTAACATTTTAACATTTTATTTCTGTCGCCAGTGGGGTTTTTTTCTTTTTTTTTTTTTTGCCTGCATTTTCTCTTCTGTGATTGCAAGTACACCTTTCCCTTCTCATCAGTTGTAACCTACAGAGGTTGGTAGTCTTACTTGCCTAATTCTCCCTCACTGCCCATCAGAGTCCTCTTTTACTGGCCTCAGCTCTAATCCCTGCCCTTTGAGCATTTGTAAGAATTAAAGCAAGCCTATATAGCCTATGACTATTTACACAATCTCAGAGCACTGGCGAACTCATGCTGCAAACATGTCTTGATGCCAGTTCAGGTGGCTTTCTTTCCTGCCTGAAGCTCACCCCAAATGCTGGTGAGCTGCTAGGAACCTGCACTAACCAGGACCTCACTGAGTTTGGGTGCTGCCTCTGGTCCATCTTGTCCTCCCAGTACACAAAGCAGCTTGATTCTTGAAGCTTAGGGAATCTGAGCTGAGGAGATGGCTGGCTGGGTAAAAGAGCTTGACACACAAATATGAGGACCTTAGTTTGGATTCTTAGAAGCCATATAAAGCCTGGCCCAGTGACATGAATAAGTAACCCCAGCACTCCTGATGAGGGGTGGAAACAGGCGAAAACCTAGAAGATTCTGAGCCAATTAGCCTGTCATACAGAGTAGCAAAGAATAGACCCTGTTTCAAAAGGACTGACATCCATCGTAGCTCCTCCACATACCCACTGTATCATGTTCATGTACCCCCACCTCTCTCTCTCTCTCTCTCTCTCTCTCTCTCTCTCTCACACACACACACACACACACACACACACACACACACACACACACACACAGAAAAAGGATTCTTAAAAAAATCAATCACAGAAGGAAGCTGTTGGAATACTAGTGCCTTTCCTTCCCATTATGTTTAAATAGTGATGTGACTATCAACCAATCCCCAGCAGCAGTGACAGCAGGAAGCAGTAAATGACACAGGAGGCTATACCTATGACAGGTAAGACTCTTGGTTCATTATTCTACCCAAAGCCATTTGAAGTTTTTGCCTCTTAAGTAAAACTTTGTAACAGATACCACATTTTCTGTAAAACAAGTCCTGGGGCGCCAAGTTCATTACATCAGACTTTCCAGTTGAACCTTATGAGAATGGAAATTTCAAGTTTTGTGTGGTAGTTTTGTTCTATTAGGCCTCTGTCAAACTATTTTGCTCCAGGCATGAGTGAGCTAATCTTATTTGAGAAGATGTGTTCATTAGCAAAATTGTACCAAAATAAATTTCACTAAGGTCATAGTGTTTAATTTAATAGTATTATGATAATAACTGCCATAATTAGTTTCAGATTTGCCTTCTTTCCCAAAGGACAAGAATTTTTGTAGTCTTGTGTGTACAGTTAAGGCATAGGAATGACAGCAAAATTAATGTCATGGCCTGTAGAGCTTGTTTATGGTTTTTTTCTTCTTGGGCTCTAAAGGACTTAGAGAGCATTGTACATTTAAAATAAACCACATAGGATGTGGAAGATAAAATTGGGTTAATTGAGTTCACCTGATCCTCAGCTAGGCCACACCTCAGTCAACACAGCATTCCTTATTAGTCAAGGAAGCATGATTTTTATAATTAGAAAATTACCTCAGAACTACATAAAAAGGCCTAAAGAATGCTTACTTTCTTCAAATAAAATATTAGGATTTTTCTACTTATTGTTTTAATCTAGTTTGTTTCTAACTAAGGAATCACTTTGTCTTTTTATATTCATAACAAAAATGTTCTGGTTCTCCCAGGGTAGGCCTCTTGAACACTACTGCCCATGTCTTCAGACGTATGGGCAGCATGCTGTCCTGTGACTGCTGTTCTCTGCTCACACATCTGAGCCCTTGGGCTCTGAGTTCTCCTTCTCATTCACTGTCAGTCTTTGTGTATCAACACAATGAACTGTTGATACATCCACCTAAAATCCAGAGGAACATGGAGCTACAAATGTTAGAGTCTGTGAACCTTTTGTAGCTAACCAAAAAAAAAAAAAAATGCCAGCAAGTTTCCCAAATAGTGGTTTTAAGGTATTTTCTTGTGTTGTTAGTTAATAGTTTTTTTTATTCCGAAATATTTCTGACAATTCCATATATGTATCTAATGTTTTTGTCATCTTGAGCCCCATAACTACTCTGCCTTTTTTACCCCTCTTGCCGAAACCTTTCTTCATCCTGAGGCCCTTTCTTCTTTCTTTTTTGTATGTATTAAACCCACTGAGTTTACTTTGTGTCATTTGCATGAGGTGAAAATTATTTACTGGAATGTGAAAAACCTACCAGCAGAGACCACAAAGAAAATGACATATACCCCAGTACTCATTAACTGACTTATGTTAGTTTGTCAGCATCCTCTCCTGTTCTTTGATTCTTTTTTTATTTATTTTTATTTTATGTGAATTGGTGTTTTGCCTACATGTATAACTGTGTATGGGTGTCAGATCTTGGAATCACAGACAGTTGTTAGCTGCCATGTGGTTGTTGGGAATCAAACTCAGGTCCTCTGGAAGAACAGTCAATGCTCTTAACTGCTGAGCCATCTCTCCAGTCCTGTTCTTTGATTCTTGGATTCATTCCCCTTGCTCTTCATGATGGGCAGCATGCCCTACAAGGGGTTGGTAAACTGGGCACCCAGCACTAACTTGGTCTTAGCACCTTAATCAGTTGTGAGTCTACATTAAACACTACTCGCTGCAGAATTGAACTTGTCTCACTGAAGCTGAGAGCAGTACTTAACTATGGATATAAAACAAATGTTTTTAAGACAGCTTGCAACATGTTCCTTCAGCAAAACAATAGGTTCTCTTATGGGGCCTGTGAGCCCCTGAGCCATGGGCCTTTGACTAATTCTACAAATACCAGGTGTGAATTCCCTCCTGTGAGCCAGCCTCCAATCCAGTCAGAAAGCAATTGCTGGCCTATGTAACCATTGTGCCACATCTTGCCTAGCATGTCATTATTATAGCTTATATGATTTGCAGTAGTTATGTGAGATTGTTGATGACTTCTTTCCTCCAACATCCTACATTTCGCCTTCTAGTACTATGAATGCCAGATCTCAGGGAGGAAGTTTCCAGGTCTGTTCCAAATTGATTTCAATATGTCCTTTAAACAAAATGTGATATCTTGGTTCTGGTGGGTAATGAAAAGCACTGGCAATAACCTATATTAGTTTATGGGCCTCTGGGGCCTCCCAGAACAACAACTTATTGCGAGGTATCTCCTACCTGGCATTGGAATTGTCTGATAACCCATGGCTTCCCATTGGTTATCTACCCACAGAGAGTATCTCTCTTCAGTTTTTATGCTTATATTTTAATGAGCTCATAAACTAGTAGGTTGTTACGACTTCTCCCTACCCCCTCTTCTCTACCCTCTCCACCACCGTTTCCACTTAAACCTTCCTACCTACAGTTATACCCAACTTTCCGATCATTGTCGTCTATTACTCCCTCTCTTAAGGCCGCTTTCTCCCTCTGTCTCTATGTCTTCGGCCTCTGCAACAGCAAACTAGGAAAGTAGTTCAAAGGTAGACTGCATACGCAACACGCACAGGCCCTCCATTCATTCACAGCAGTGGGCACACACATTCTCAAAAGTTGCCACTTTTAAGACACCGAATGGCTCATTGCCTGTTTTAATATTTCCAGCTTAATACTTTCACATTTTAAGATCTACTGGCCAAATTTATTATGACATTTAACCTAATGATAGTATGTCTATCTGGTGATGTTTGACATGTTTATTCCATAGAAAATAGTTTTCTGGAAATGATAATCTAGATGGACAACTAAACTGAATCTTGTGGTCAGTGCCCACACACTTTCTCAGCATGAGCTTATGTCAGCAAGCTGAGGCATGGGACAAGAGAATGTCTCTGATCTTCTGAGGTTCTTTATCTAGATTTCTTTTTAGGAAATTTGGCAAGGAAGTGTAACAAAGACAGGCAGTGCCTACTTTAGAATCCAGCAATAAGAAGAAATGGAATTTTTTCATTTGCAGCATCATGGTCACTTTCTCAAGTTACCAATTAATCTGATTTTATGTTCCATCAACTCTCCTTAAACACTGTATAGTAACTAATATTAAGAGCATGTATGACTTATTAAGCTCATTATGACAGATTTTGATGGTTCACTGTTTTCTAATGGATTTTTCTAAATATACTTTTAAGTTTTTCATATTTTTTTTAAAGGCAGGTTATGATTTTCACAGATCTCCTTATAACTTGAAGGAATTGTGGAGGGTAGTGCTTTGCCATTGTGCCCCAAATCCATAGAACTTTCCTTATGTGAAGTTTGAAAACAACAGTCAAGTTTTATGTTATTGCTTAATGCCTCTTTGCCTCTGCTATAATGAACTCTCATCCTATATAATTATAAGATGTTACATTATGATATGGTCCAGTTTTTTCTTTAGTGTTAGTATACTAATTACACAATTTATATATGTCAATTAAATTGACTGAAATACAGCGACCCTTTATACAGCAGCCAACCACAGCTCTTAGGTTTTCCACTCTAGATACTAACATACTGGGGGTACAGTTGAAGTTTTTTTTTTTTTTTTTAAGATCCTAAAAAGCCAAAACAATACTGAGTGAAAAGAGCAAAGTTAGAGATTTGTATAAAATATAACTTCAAAGTATACTGAAAATTCTAGTGACCACACAGCTTTCTTTGTATTTGCATGACACATAGCATAGCTGAGGACTGTAAGAAACAATCCTGCCCATCTATAGACAGCCCATCTATAGTTTTCAAACGAGGTGCTCACTCCACACAGTCTTCTCAACATACAGTGTTGGAACCATTGGACATTCATAGGCAGAAGAATGAAAATAGATTCCTTGTTTTCACCAGTTCTAAAAACCACTCAAAACTCATTGAAAATTTAAGTGTAAGATATGAAAGTACTAAAAGAAAGTGCTAAGAAATGTTTCAGGACTTTGAAGTGAACAACAGTTTTTTTAGACAAGACCCTAATGCCCAGGAAGCAAGCAAAGTCAATTAATTGAATTGCATCAAACTAAAAAGTTCTGCCAGCACAGAACATGTCAGAGTGAAAAGATAACCCGTACAAACTGTATATCCAGGGGGTGGTTTGTAACCAAAAAGGAGCTGGGAGAGCTGGCACATATCCTGATTTAAAACATGCTGTGGACCTACTGTGTTTGTTACTTTATGTTACTGCAAACACCACAACCAAGCAGCTTATGGAAGAATAGTTTCTTTTGGTTTACAGTTCCAAAGGGAGAGTCTATAATACTGGAAGGGGACATGGCAATAGGCAGCCGGAGCAGGAAGCTGAGAGATAAGATAGCCAACCACATAAACACAGAGTAGAGAAAGTGAACTGGAATTTGTATGAGACTACAAACCTCAAAAGCCCATCCCCAGAAAGGTACTTCCTCCAGCAGAGCTCCCTGTCTCAAAGGTTCCAAAACCTCCTACATTGTGCCAAACTGGGGGCTAAGTGTTCAAGTTTGTGAGCCTATGAGGAACAATTCCCATCATTAAACCACCTAGAGAATATAAATGAATCTGCAGTCAGACATCACCACACACCAGTAAGAATGGCTACCTTCTCTAAAAGACAAAGGATATTGAGTGTCGACAAAAACATGGAAGGAAAGGAAACACTGCACAGTTAAGAGGGTTGTAAATTAATATGTCCATGGTAGAAAACACTGTGAAGGACCTAGAGTTTAAACATAGAACTATTATATGATCCTGGGCATTTATCCAAAAGAAATAAAGCCAGTATATTGAAGAAACTTCTATATTGCCATGTTTATTAGGCACTGTCATAACATCCAGAATAAGTAAGCATCCTAAGTGTCTGTCCATGATAGATAAATAAAGAAAATATACAGGCACATCATGTAATATTATTGAGCCATTTAAAAGAATGCTACCCTGACAGATGTAGCAATATGGGTAGATTCTGATAATGTATGAAATAAAGATTAATGCTAACAATATCTCTCATGCAGAACATAACTTATTGGTTTCAGAGGTTGAAAGTAGAATAGTGGTTACTAGGCATTAAGAAAAATCTAGGGAAAATGAGAGACGAGTACTGAGTTAGAGTTACATTGGAGTAAGATGCTTGAGTGTGAAATTACTGAGTGAGTGGCTTGCAAGTAAGTTATTAATGTTCATCCCACAGTGCTTGGTGCAAGGGTGTTGATTCATTATACCAGTAAGAAGTGCTGGATGATTGAGGAGGCAAGTTTCACCTAATTGAAAGATTTTACTACAAGTTCATGTATGGAAATGCTACATGGTACCCCACTAGTATGCCAGTGTTTTCCATACAAAATAAAAGCAAAAGCAACCAAGCACTGTTAAATGGCTCTCCTTTTCTAATGTGTTCTTCTAAGACAAACAGTAACTTGTGTTTTCTTCTGATTGCAAAGGTGGCAGTGGTTTCATTAGTGAAGCAAATAAGTACATACAAAAAAATTTATCAATTTAGTATAGTTTTATGTATATATGAAAAAAGGAACCAGGTTGTTCTATACGCAACCTTTCTAAGCAAAAATATCTTAATCACTTTTTATATTTAAATATTTTTAAGAAACAGCCTTTAAAATAGCATCATCCTCTTTAATGTCTGATTTTATTGTACAGAATTGAGTTGGTTTCAAGACAGTGATGTTTATGACAGCAATGTTGAATGTCATAATGATGCTGAGACTAATTTATAAAGTGGAGAGAAGGTGTGGCCCTGAGAAGTAAGCCATCTAGGCTTCCACAAATGCTGTGCAGAGCACACAGCAAGAGCCTACCACCCCAGCAACACCTGGCCACCCTCTCCTCCCTTCCAGTTGTTTTTATATTTTTTACAACTCATAAGCAAACAAAGATAGTTTTCATGTTGCATTTCTTTGATTTCTTAATAAGATATAACATTCTTTCCAGTGATTCCTACATTTACGTCTCCTTTTATGAACAAAATAATAATAATTTTATAGTTGAGTGTTCTTACCAGTTTGCTTAATGCAAGGAAGGAATGTAAATAAGTAATGTCCATGTCTATTGTAAACCCTTATCCAAACTAACCAAAAAGCAGAGAGTATCCAAATCAACAAAATCAGAAATGAAAAGGGGGACATAACAACAGACCACCAGGAAGTCCAGAGAATTATCAGGTCATAATTTGAAAATCTATATTCCACAAAAATGGAAAACCTAGAAGAAATGGACAGCTTTTTGGACAGGTACCATTTACCAAAATTAAGCCAAGATCAGATTAAATACCTAAACAGACCTATAACCCTAAAGGAAATTGAAGCTGTCATTAAAGGCTTCCCAAGTAAAAAAAGCCCAGGTCCAGATGGTTTCAGTGCAGAATTCTACCAGACATTCAAAGAAGAACTATTACCAATACTCCTCAAACTGCTTCATACAGTAGAAACTGAAGGAATATTGCCAAACTCTTTTTATGAGGCCACACTTACCCTAATACCCAAGCCACTCAAAGATGCAACCAAGAAAGAGAATTACAGACCCGTTTCCCTCATAAACATTGATGCAAAAATTCTCAACAAATTTCTGGCAAACTGTATACAACAACATATAAAAAAAATAGCATCCACCATGATCAAGTAGGCTTTATTTCATCCCAGAAATTCAGGGATGGTTCAACACATGATAAACTGTAAAGTCTTTAAAAATACTGTGAAGTCACAATTGATTCACAGTAAGTTATACATGTGTAGAGGGAAGTATGATCAGTTTTGAAGAGTATATATCTCTGAAGCTTTACTACAATAAAGGAAGCTCCAGAGGCATCACCATCCCTGACTTCAAGTTCTACTATAGATATATAGTAATAAAAACAGCTTAGTATTGGCACAAAAATGGAGACATTGGCCAATGGAATTGAATTGAAGACTGTGACATAAACTCACACACCTATGAACACCAAATTTTTGACAAAGACCCATTACTTACCACACCTTTAGTTATAAATAGGAAAATGTTTTCAAAAGCTCTTTTAACTCATAATTTACTGTGTATTAACATAATATCTCAACTTTCTTGTGTTGATATATATTTAATAAAATAGTGGAATACCAGAGGACAGAGCCACCACCGTCTGGCTCTGTTCAGCCTTGAACTCAAAGAGATTCAGAGGATCTCTGCCTCCAAGTGCTGGGATTAAAGGTGAAGGTCACCACTCCCTGACCTTCATGGCTTGGCTATGGGTGATTCTGTCCTCTGATAATCCAGACTATTTTTATTAAATATACAATATATATTACCACACTTTCTAATTATTCTTTGTTCTTGATTATTTTAGGAAAGTTACTGTTCAAGTCCCATACATCATAATGCAGAATTCTTCATCCATGCCACCGAAAGATCAAGGTAAGACAAGTCTTGCTGCAGAAGATGCCACTGTACACATGATAATGTAGCAATTTTAGCTGATATATTTATGCCTCCATCCTCCAGTCATGCGGTGACATATTTCTTAGAATTAAAAGCAGACCAGTTATCCAATACTAAATGATCAGCCCTCAATTCACACATACAATATCATACATACTGAGGTTATAGTTAAGAATATATGCATGTTATGACAATTAATGTAAAAAGAGGCCATGAATTTGAAAAAGATCAGGGAGGGTTATATGGAAAACTTTGGAAGGAAGAAAGGGAAATGAAAAATGATGTAATTATTTTATACTCTTAAAATTAAAAGAAGTAATTTAAAAATTATGGTACATATATTTTTATAGGTTTCATGAAGGGAAATTAAATTTTCTTATAGATTTCATTTTGAATGGTATGAGAGAAAACAGGTAAATATATAAGCAAGCATCATCTACATATTGTATTTTTGTGTGTGTAGGAATATACATATGTATGAGGCATGAATGCAGTACTTCTTAAGATACCTGGGCTGTTCTGGCAGTGAAGTCATGTCTATAATCTCATAATATCTATTACCTCTAGAAAACAGGTTTCAAGTACTGAGTCACCTCTTCAGGCTGTTAGCCCTGGCCCACATTAAGTAAGGTGACAACCCTCTAAGAAGCTTGGTATTCATTCAGTCCTCCCTAAGTCTTGGGTATGCCTATGACTGCAGGCTGCAGTGATATTTTTTCTTTCTCTCTCCTGTCTTATCCATGAGAACTATGTCTTCTATAAGCTGTTATTCCTTACCTTTCCCAACCTGAAGGCCCCTAAACGTGTTTGCCTTTGCAATCAAATTTGGCCTCAATATCCCTTAGATAATCAATCTATATAGCTGCCTTATGGCATCTCAGATCTCAATATTATTCACCATTTTTACAGATACTGCAAGAGGTTCAAGCTTTCTCTTTTCCCCTTTCTAAGCTCTGTTTGTTTTGGACTGGTCTTACACCCACTTCCCACCCTCCCATCCCCACCCCTGCAACAGAGAGAGAGAGAGAGAGAGAGAGAGAGAGAGAGAGAGAGAGAGAGAAAGAGAGAGAGAGAATGCTTGTTAAAAGGTTTCCTCGAAAATCTCTGTTCCATATCAGACAAGCTATGTAACTATGTGACAGAGAACAGAAAGAAAAACAAAATAAAGGGACAGACTATTCCCAATTTGGACTATTGCTTCTCATCTCAGATTCCCTTGATTTTAGTTTAACTTTAAGACTTTTGCTAAGATAAAAATCTTATCTCAAGTTTTGTCAGACTGTTAACTAAACTCCCTGTACCTCAAGATTTGTAGTCATATTGGGTATGATTAAGAATCTGAAAATCTGTAACAAAAGGGTTAACTTAAAATGTGTCACACCAGGTTTGATGCATAAGTGATCTTAAGGGAAGCATGTGGCTGCCACCATCATAGCTGCTGTGCCCCATCGGGATAGAGACAGCCACATGGCTGATAGCCATCTTGCTAAGGTTGGAAAAGATAGATTTTGTCATTTGACTTTACTTCTGTTTGATTAAAAGCAACCACATGGTATAGACCAACCAAGAAAAAAAATTCCTCCTAGCTATGAAGCCCAAACTAGATGATTCCTCTACTATTTTTGACCTTGCTAATGAGCCTCCCCCTTATTGGCTTCAACCCCACAGTCTCAGGTCTCTTGGTCTCTTTAGTCTCCCTTTGTCCTCAGAAATGAGCCCCCCAAATGAGGCCTCTCAGGTTCCCAGTTTTCAGCCCACTTAGTCCTCCTGCTTCTCTCTGGGACCTCCACATAGACCCTCTGCACCACACCTCCACCCCTACCCGGCCTAAACTAGCCACAGTTCTCCCTTTGTAGGAGGTTGCCAGAGTGGGTGGCTTGGTCAAGATACAAGTCACCCACTCATTAAGCAAACACTCTGAAATGCAAAAGGATTAGGATCCTATACCACTAATTTTTCTACCTTTATTAAAGAACTCCAATCTATCACCCAGTCTTATAACCTTACTTTCCATAACATATATATGATTCTCACCAACAACCCAAGGAGCACAAATGAGTCTAGTCCCAGGCTAGAGGACATGCAGATGAAGTCCAGATAACTTGCCTCCTGGCTTGTCTCTGTAAGCCTGCCCTCAAAGCACTCCTTTCCTGAGTTTCAGTGACTGACATTAGGGCCAAAATTAAAAGTCTAGAAAGGAATCCCGTAACTCTACAGTGACCTTCAAGGTATATCATGGGAGAGATGAAAAGCCTCAAAACAGAAATACCTGCTGGTAACTATTGGCTTTCAGCCAGCCATAGCAACTGCCTAGACTCCCTTGCCTTCCAAAACCCAAGGACCTCCAGATCCAAGCCTTAAATATGGCCAGAAGGGCCACTGGTCTTGCCTGAGCCCTCCTAAGCCATTTGGACAAGTCCAAGGTAACATTGAAGGGGGCATTGAGCTATCTGCCCATGTTCCTTGCAGTGTGAGGATATCAAGCACAGACTGCCCTCCAGCAGTCATCCTAGGTCTAGCCATAGACAACTGAGAGGACTGGGCTCCCTTGGCCCAAACACCACAATCTCTAACCGAGAGCCAGAAGTACCTACATAGTACCAGGGTCATCCATTTCCTTCCTTCTGGATCCTAGGGCCACCTACTCAGTCCTGATGGAGCTTATCAGCTTAGCAGTGGTTCCCCTTCACCCCATAATACCCAACCCCTATACTCACATCTCCACCATCCACTCAGAGACCTCTCATTTCTCTGTTCTAGACCTCAAGGATGCCTTTTTTTTTAAGTTCTTCTGGACCCCCAGTCACAAAATTCCTTTGCTTTTACTTAGATGGAGCCAGCCACTCACCTTTCTACCCAGCTCACTTAGACCATCGTACCCCACACATTCTAGGACAGCTCACATCTATTTGGCCAGGCTGTGGCTTCTGTCCTACTCTTTATCTCTTCCTACATTCAAGCTTATACAATATATAGATGATCTTCTGTTTTGTAAGACTACGAATTAGTGAAACAGATGCTTCTACCTTATTAAACTCTCTGTCTGGCTAGTGATATAGTTTTGCCTTCTCAGGTCCAGCTGTTCACTCCTCAGGTAACTTATCTGGCATTAGCTCTCGTTCCAACTCACAAGGCCATTGCCCTAAATAGGAAACATCTAATCCAGTCACTTTCAATCCCACCACCAAGGATGAAATTCTGTCCTTTCTGGGGATGGCTGTTTTCTTACACATTTGGGTTCCTCCATTTTTTTTTTTAATCTCATCCACTTCCTATATGCAGTGACCCTTGTCCCCTCACACAAGCCTCACCTTGTACCTATTACTAAGCCCTTTTGTATAACTTCAACAGAGCTGCCTCCAGGCCCCGGCACTATATCTTCTGGACTTAGCATGCCCCACCCCTCTCCTCTCTGTGTTAGAGAAAAGGAGGGATATGTGCTCAGGGTCCTGGGGCACCAACCAGGACCTTCCTGTTGCATATTTGTTGAAGAAATTAGATCATACTATTAAAGGATGGGCACCTTGCCTATGGCAGCATCTGAACTTTTCATATGCAAATCAAAAAAATTACCCTTTGAGTCACCCACAACTGTCTTCTCATTTTACCACCTATCCCATTTTCTACCATGTGACAGTCTCCAAACACTGCCCCTTCCCTGAGCTCTCTCTTCACATAGCATTGGTAGAGGATGTCACACTTACCTTTCAGCCGTGAACACAGCTGAACATTTCAAACTGACTCAAGTTGCTGATTTCACTCCCACACCCTCCATATTTAGTTCAAAATTCTAGAGTCCACCTCCTCAGCTGCTCCTTCCCTTCACCCGTTCTAGCCATCTTCCTGTCCTCCCTACACAGTAAGTGTCCTCTTCCTGGCTCTGAGCCTGCCACAGCAGCTGGGGTTTCACCAGGTGGGAAACTGTAGTTACTAAGACACTTGCTCTTCTCCTCTCCTAGGACCCTCCCCACTCTCTTGCCTCCTCCCTTAGGAGCTGCTGCTATGTCCTGTAGCGTCCTTACACCCTTCTGGGCCTCTGCAACCTTGCCCCTCCTGTCTCTCAGCTCTGTCCTGAAAGTCTCATACCTTCTCAACACTGTCTTGGGCTTCTCTCTTGTCTCTCAGCTTGGAGCGTGTATCTCTAACTTGGAGCTTATAGAAACTATATTCAGCAGTTTGTTTTTCAACTTTTCCTTTCTTCCATGGACCTAGAATTTATTACAGCTTCATTTGGTTACTAAAAACATCTTTGTTCTTAGTATAGTTCAGTGGCCAAAACCAGCATACCTGATTTTCAATGGTAACAATATCTAGCACTGCACAAAAAATTGATCTGAAATAGTTTATATCTAACTTACTGTCTTGGGCTCTATTTCTTCTGACCTATATTGGTCTGCAGTAGCTCTTATATGTGGATGTTTATCATCCAAGAGACCCCCACCTTTAATCAACAGCCTGTCCTAATAAGGTTGGGAAATTGTTGTAGATTAGGCTTTCAAAGGCTGACCCAGTTCCCTATAAACTCCCTATTCATTTCTTCCGTACCTGGGCTTATCCCCATGCCTGTTTTCTCTATTTTCGTGTGATAATTCCTGAAAAAATATTAAAACAGGGCTTATGATAGGATTTTAAGAATAATGCTTCTTTAACAATGTATTAAAGATGAACCTATATATACTCATATACGAGTATTACCTTGTGCTGGTAACTGAACTTTGTAATATAAGAGTCACCTAGGTGGTTAGTTTTAAAAAGGCATGACATGTCATTGAGAACAACTGAGACCTGGCACTGTGTAGCAGGACTGAAGTTCCTAAAGAGATACTAGGAGAGGCTGTTGGTAAAAATGCAGCCCAGCTGCAATGAAAATCTAAGAAAATGTATAAAGGTCTGAGGATGCAGAAGCTTAAGAAAGTTTTGAAGGTCTAAGTGTTTGAAGGCATGGAAATGAACGTTCTGAAGGTATAAGGAACTGATTTAAGGTAATAAAAAAGGTGTTTCAGATCTCTTTCCCCCTCTATGTTATTGCTATACTAAGATTTCAAGAGTTTAGGAAACATACACTCAATGGATTAGCCAGGCCCCTTTATATAGTGGTGTCTGGAGACTACTCACCAGCAAGTTTCCAAAAGGTTATCCCGATAACACCTAAATCAATTTCTAAAAGCTGCTCTCCCCTATGCCAGTTTTCTCTATGATCAGACTAAGATTACTGTCAACACTGGCCAGAGACTTATGGAGGCTGCCCTTATTGGGTCTATAGGAGACATGATTCATATTCAGGAAGGCATCACACTCGTGTGTTTTTCCCAATAAATCTTTGGTATGAGGCTTGTTGTGCAGTGTGACTTTGTGGTGTTCCTTTGCTCCTGACTATCAGGATACCTTTCACTTCCTCTCTACCTCTGGTGCTGTAACACAGAGTTATTGTTGTTTTAAGATTATTTATCATGCTTACATTGTTCTGCCTACATGCCAAAAGAAGGCACCAGATCAAATTATATATGGTTGTGAGCCACCATGTGGTTGATGGGAATTGAACTCAGGACCTCTGAAAGAGCAGCCAGTGGTCTTAACCTCTGAGCCATCTCTCCAACCCCCAATTACAGAATTTAAGTTTTGTTACATTGTATTCAGTTAAGGTAGAACAAGTTATTTCAGTCTTTTGAATTTTTAAAGATTTATTTGTGCCCCCAGAATGTTAGAAAAGCTTTCATGTGCTGCTGAGTAGAATGTAGGTTCTTTGGAGTGTAATATTCTGTAAATATCTGTTAGTTCTATTTTATGAATGATGTTAGTTAGTTCTGATATTTCTCTCTTTTTTTTTTTTTTTTTGTCCAGATGACCTATTGGAAAAAGTGGGGTATTGAAATCATCTGGTGTTAATAGATTAGCATTAATCTGTGTCCTTAAATCCAATAGTACATTTTTGTGAAATTGGATACACCTAAGTTGGGTGTACATGTGTTTAGGATAGTAATGACTTCTTGGTTAGCTATTCTATTGATTAAAATAAATTGACCCTCTATATCCCATATGATAAATTTTAGTTTGAAGACAATTTTGTCAGATATTGGGATAGAGATGCCTGCTTCCTTCCTGGTTGTCTTTTAGTCATTTTCTTTTGTTGTTTGTTTGTTTGAAGTCATATTTTTTATTCATGTATCCCCTTGTTCAAACTCCCTTCCCCCACCCACCCCTGCCAGTCACTCTGTCTTCTCCCAATCACTTTATCTCCTCCCAAGCAAGGGCAGGAGGTCCCAAGGTCCCAATGTGGCTTAGTTCAGCATCCACTCACAGCAGATCCACTTTCCTCATCCCAACATCAAGACTGGGTCAGGTGTTTCTCTGGACGGAGTGGGCTCCAAGGTGCCAGTCCAAGGTGTTTCAGATCCCAAGCTGTTTAATGGTTGTGGTTTGCAGCTTGGACATGTTTTGTTTTTTGCTTTTTTGTTTAGAGTCCACTAATGAGTGAGTACACCCCCTGCTTATCTTTCTGGGTTTTTTTAATGTATCCCCTTGCTCTCCCTTCTTCCCCCCTCCCAACCCCTCCCTGTCAGCCTTCAGCCTCCCTTCTCCCCATCCCCTCCCCAAAAAGGGCAAGAAGTCCCAAGGTGGATCAGCTCATACTCCATTCCAGGCAGGTCCAATTTCCTCATCCTAATGTCATGAGTGGGTTAGGTGTTCCTCTGAAGAGAATGGGCTCCAACGTGCCAGTCCATACACAGAAACACAGTCTGATCCCTCCTCTCGAGGCTCCACATACTGCTCATGTCAGTGGACAGTTGCCTATCCTTGGAGGGTCTAGTTGTTTTTCTTGAAGGTTCTCCAGTGGTTGTTCTTAATTTAGTGAGCTCCCCAGAGCTCCAGCAGTCCATCACCATGGAAATTTTTCTCATAAGCCTTATCCCCTTACTCATATAGACTCTCCTCCCCTGCTTTCAGCTGGACCAGGAGCTCAGCCCAGTGCTCAGCCGTGTATCTCTGCCTCTATTCATTGTTGGATGTAAGTTCTGTGATGGCACTTGGGGTGGCTATTCATTTGATTATAGGGGAAGTCCTGTCTAGGCAACTCCTTCACTGTTAGTTAGAGACCTAGCCAGGGACATCCTGTGAGTTCTTAGAGGTTTCCCTAGTACCCGGTCTTTTTCCAACCCCACATTGGCTTCCTCTATTAAGATCTCCATCTCTTTTTTTTTTTTCCTCCCTCGTTGTTGTTCCTCTCACTCAGTCATCTCCTTCTCCCATGATTTCTTCCCACCTCTTCTTGGTTGTGGCCCCTTATGCTCCCAGTTAGCTAGGAAGATCTTCTCTATTTTCTCTTCCTAAAGGAATCCCTAGATGTCTTTCTTAAGTTCCTTCTGATCCCAAGCTTTTCAGGGTTTGTGGTTTGCAGTTTGAATGTTCTTTGCTTTTTGTCCAAAGACCACTAATGAGTGAGTACATCCCCTGCTTATCTTTCTGAGTTTGTGATACCTCTCTCAGGAAGATATTCTCCAAATCCACCCATTTGCCTACAAATTTTAGGATGTCATTTTTTTTAACTGCTGAGTAGTACTCCATTGTGTAGATGTACCACAGTTTGCTAAGGGGCATCTAGGCTGTTTCCAGGTTCTTGCTATTATGAACAATGCTGCTATGAACATAGTTGAGCTAAAGGCCTTTGGAGTGCAAATGTGTGTACTTTGGGTAAATGCCTGATAGTGGTATTGCTGGGTCCTCGGGGAGATTGATTCCCAGTTTTCTGAGGAACCAACATACTGCATTACATAGTGTCTATACAAGTTTACACTTCCACCAACAATGGAGGAGTGTTCCTCTTGCTCCACATCCTCTCCAGCATAGGCTGTCCTCTGTGTTTTTGATCTTACCCATTCTGACAAATGTAAGGAGGATGGAAAACCTAGAAGAAATGGACAGCTCTCTGGACAGGTACCACTTACCAAAATTAAATCAAGATGAGATTAAATACCTAAACAGACCTATAACCCCAAAGGAAATTGAAGCTGTCATTAAAAGTCTCCCAAGTAAAAAAAGCCCAGGACTAGATGGTTTCAGTGCAGAATTCTACCAGACATTCAAAGAAGAACTAATACCAGCACTCCTCAAATTGATCCATACAGTATAAACTGAAGGAATATTGCCAAACTCTTTTTATGAGGCCACAATAACCCTAATACCCAAGCCACTCAAAGATGCAACAAAGAAAGAGAATTACTGACCAATCTCCCTCATGAACATTGATGCAGAAATTCTCAATAGTAAATAATTCAGCAAACTAAATCTAACGAGCTATCAAAAAAAAAATCATCCACAATGATCAAGTAGGCTTCATCCTGGAGGTGCAGGGATGGTTCAAAAATATGTGAATGTCATCCATCATATAAACAAATTGAAAGAAAAATCTACATGATCATCTCATTAGATGCAGACAAAAATCTAACACTCCTTCATGATAAAAGTCTTAGAGGGGTCAAGAATACAGGGAAAATACCTAAATATAATAAAGGTGATATACAGCAAGCCAATAGCCAACATCAAACAAAATGAACAAAAACTCAAAGCAATCCCACTAAAATCAGGAACAAGACAGGGCTATCCTCTCTCTCCTTATTTATTCAATATAGTTCTTGAAGTTCTAGCTAAAGCAATAAGAGAACAAAAGGAGATTAAGGTAATATAAATCAGAAAGGAAGAAGTTAAACTATCTCTACCAAAAGCAATCTACAGATTTAATGCAATACCCATCAAAATCCCAACAGTTTTTACAGACCTTGAAAGAACAATACTCAACTTCATATGGAATAACAGGAAACCCAGGATTGCTAAAACAATTCTACTCAATAAAAGAACCTCAGAAGGCATCACCATCCCTGACTTCAAGCTACACTATAGAGCTATAGTAATAAAAACAGCCTGGTACTGTCATAAAAAACAGACTTGTAGACAATGGAATCAAATTGAAGACCCTGACTTTTACCCACATGCCTATGAACACCTGGTCTTCAACAAAGAGGCCAGTAATATCCAATGGAAAAAAGACAATATCTTCAACAAATGGTGTTGGCATAACTGGATGGTGGTATGTAGAAGAATGCAAATAAATCCAAACCTATCACCCTGCACAAAACTTAAATCCAAGTGGATCAAAGACCTCAACATAAACCCAGGGACACTGAACTTAACAGAAAAGAAAATGGGAAATACCTTCCAATGCATTGGCACAGGTGACCACTTCCTAAATATAACACTAGTGGCACAAACACTAAGAACAACAATTAATAAGTGGGATGTCCTGAAACTGAGAAGTTTCTGTAAGGCCAAGGACCCAGTCAATAAGACAAAATGACAGCCTACAGAATGGGAAAAAGATCTTCACCAACCCTACAACTGACAGAGGACTGATTTCTAAAATATATAGAGAACTCAAGAAACTAGAACCCAAAACCCTAAATAACCCAATTAAAAAATGAGGTTCAGAACTAAAATGGGAATTCTCAACAGAAGAATTACAAATGACTGAAAGGCACTTGAAAAATTGTTCAACATCTTTAGCCATCAGAGAAATGCAAATCAAAACAACTTTGAGATAGCACTTGACAACTTTCAGGCAACCACACTGGTCCTATTTGCTTGGAATATTTTTGTCCATCTTTTTACTCTAAAGTTTTTCTATCTTTAAAACTAAGATATGTTTCTTGTAACCAACAAATGGATTTTGTTTCTTGATCCCTTCCATCAGCCTATGTCTTTTGATTGGAGAATTAAGGATATTGATATTTAAAGTTATTGAAATGTTTTGTTTTTGGTTTTTGTTTTTTTGGGTTTTTTGTGGTAGTGATGGTGTTTATGTTCTCAGTGGTATTTTGTGTTTTACAAATTATGGCTTCATGTTTCTTTCCATAGGCTTTTGGAATTCTCTCCAGTCCAGAATATGCTTTCTGTTATTTTCAGTTTGTCTGTTCAGTTTGTTGAATAAAAAAATATAGACTTTTTATATCATGGAAAGCTTTTCTTTCTTCTTCAGTTATGACAGATATTTTTGCTAGGTATATTAGTCTAGGCTGGTAGTCCTAGTCTCTTAGGACTTGGAATGCATTTTTCCAGGCTCTTCTGGCTTTAAAATTTTCCATTAAGAAATCAGCTATTACTGTGATGGGCTTTATATGTGACATAAGTTTTTCTTTTCTCTTGAAGCTTTCCATATACTTCTTTTTTTTAATGTATACCTATGATATGCCATGTGAATTTTCTTGTCTTGTCCATTTGGCTTTCTGTATGCTTCTTGTATCTGTATACAACAGAGCAGGTTGGAGTAGAAGAGGGGATATACAGGCAAGTTTGGCCTAAAGGCTGAAAATGGCTTGGGAGGAATGAAATCAGGTGGACAGAGGGTACTGGGCTGATATACAGGATGTGCCTCTGTCCAAGCCTGTAGTATAGGGTAGATCTTGCTGGGTGGAAATGCTGGGTGTGGCATTCAAGATGTCTTTTTGTGAAGGGTTGGCAGGGTTGGTCCTGGCAAGAGTCTAGAGATTAGTTGTGGCACAGGCAAGGTGGCCAGACTGGTCCTGAGCTCTAGATGTGTGATCCAGGCTAGATCTGATAGTTTATGGAGGGAAAGGTCAGGCAGACCCACCAGACTAGACTCTGGAGAAGGCGGTTCTCAATCTAGCTGTGTAGGGAGATTAGGCATGGTATTAGAGGGACCTGTTGGTTGGCAGATAGGAAGGAATCCCAGAGGTTGGTTGTATTGCAGACAGGGGTAGCCAAACAAATTGGGACACAGGCTAGATCTGGAAGGTTGGGATAGCTATGTGGTTTGGGTGAGTCAAGGAGACTCACTGCACTAGACTCTGAAGAAGGATATGGGATATCTGGCTGGGTAACAAGGTTGGATGTGGTAAAAGAGAGACATGTAAATTGTAGCAGGTAGGGAGGATTTCTTTTTGAGACCATGTTACCTATTCTAACCTTAATCTCAGGATTGACACACCTCAGTTTCAGTAGTAGATAGGATTGCAAGTGTCAATAGCATACATAGATAAATACTATGATTGACATACCTCAGTTTCCTTAGTAGATAGGATTGCAAGTGTTAATAGCATACATAGATAATACCATAATTAATTTTTAACAGATGTTTCTAGTGTGTTTATAGAAACATATTAAAGGTAGAAATAGATTCTATAATAATACCATTGTCCTTCTATAAAGAATAAACTAACATGTAGGAGGAATATACATCCTTCCTTTCTCCTGCATAGTACCTTCTATATAGAAAAGAAATTATGACATGGGTATAAGAAAAGATGCCATCATTCATGCTGCAAAACTGAATAATCTTAGAATAGGACATAACTTCTAGCAAAAAAAGAGAATTTACTATAAAGATCTTTAAAATAAATGGGACAAATACTCTGATCTCTACTTCCCAGAAGAGATAGTACCTTAAGTCTTATAAAGCTTAGAATCTGGGTTTGTAATTCAGTTCTGCATTTAATTTTTATCTTAGGTACATGATGTGACACCAGCACCCTTTCTGTAACTCTGTAAAACATAGTAAATCCCACACTGTAGGCTTTATGAAGATTAATGGAGGTAATTTATATACCTCACCCCACATATTACTGACCACAGAGTGGGCACTTACAAGTGTCACTCTTTGTAATTGTTATGAAAACAGAGCCTACTTTATCAGTGAAGCTGCCTCCTGCTTGGAATGATGTCTAAAGCCAAGCATAATCCTAGGGGCCCATTGTCAAGTTAACTGGGACAGACAGACTACATGTCTTAGATGTCATCCACACATCAGGCTAACTGGAGATACACAGAATTTAAGCTCTGAACGCTAAGTCATGAAAAGAAGTAGGAATGAGAGATGGAGCAAGTCCTAAGTAAAAATGAAGAACACAAGCTTTCTGAGTTTTCTGGTATGTATCCTTTGGATTGTCCAGTAGCAGATGTGCTAGATATTCTGTGTTCCAACTAGTGTCTCCTCTTTATGTGCACAAACAAGAGACAGAATTGCATAGAAGAAAAACTAATGGGTTAGCTATCAAGAAAGTGGACCTTCTTATCCTAATTACTGCCCCGCCCTGCTTTCCCCCTACACACACATACCTGAATCAAGCTATAGAAACTCAGACAAGTTATTTTTGTCCCTAAACCTCAGTTGCCAATTAGGAAGTCCTAGGTTGTCAAGCATTCTTTTTAAGCTTTAAGATGCTACATGTCTTGGTTATGTGTCTTTAGTCAACAAACTGCATGTCTTGTAGCTCATAGAGAAATAGAGTATGCTCTCACCTCTTGTCCACTTTGCCTGGCCTCAGGGTTTTGTTTCTGTGCTGCCTCTGAGTTTAGTTGCCAGCTTCAACTTGGCCTTCAGATGCAACCCATTGAGCCTCCTTGAGATTTAGTATCCCTGAAGTGTGATAGAAAAGGAGGGATAACATCAAAAACAACCAGCCATTAGTCAAGTATGTGGTATGATGGCCACTCCACTACAGCTTTACATCCTTTGTTTATTTTGACCTCACAATAGGTTGGATGTAATCTTTATTTTAAATGCTCAAGGAAATGAGAAAAAAAATGCCAATAAGCCACTGATTTGAACCCAGATCTATCATAACCCAAAGGCCACCGTTTGTCCCCATTGTCACCATAGGAACATACAAAGTAGATTACTAATAATTGTTTGATCATCCCCTTTTTATTTCTGACTGATTATGTAATACTAAATTACATATTTAAATTTCTAAAGTCATTTTAAATCAAAATAAATAGAAATTATATTACAGAAGATTACTCAGTGATGGAAAGGAATTTTAAATGAGTAACTGGAGTCTAAAAGTTGCCCAGTTTTTCATTATCTTTACTCATTCATTCAAATGTTTCCTAATTAATACTAGTATGTTAGCAAAGAAAAATACTAGATTCACTTGTTATTGTTCTGTTGATATTCTTGACTCTGAAAACAGTTTATGTGACATGAGAAGTTTTCTGGACACATGCCATTTAATAAGTAAATACTGATTGATGGCATTAAACCAATGATAACTGATTATAAATATGGAATTTTTGAATTTTAGCTTTATAAACATGCACATATTTCAATTTGTAATTCACATGTGATATCATTAGCAGAGTTGTGGCAGTTAAGGAAAGTATTCTATTAGTATATTTTCACTTAAGGAGGTTATGTGTTGAAAGTGGGTTCAATGATGGCTCCCGTTTTTCTCACCAGGAACTGTATTACATGCTCTCATGTTTATAGAGTGAGTTAGATGGGACTTTGGCTACAGGGCAGTACAGGAAATAGGGGGCAATTTATTTAGTTTTGTCTGACATACACATACACATACATACATACCATATCTGGGAAGAGTTCACCAAAGTCTATACTTTGGATAAGGCAGGAGGAATTTGGAGTTCTATCTTGGTTTATATCCAGCAAAGGCTGTGTTTTATAGGAATCCCTAAGAACTTAGTCATTTGCCAAGTTGATGATTTGATTTTGCTGTTTTCTAGCAAGTCAACTGTAGGTAGAAAGTTCTTGCTCCGTGGTCTTGTGCTGTGTTTTTGAACTCTGCCCTAACATTTGATTAACCTAAATAAGAGTGTTGTTTCTATTGGATAAGCATAGAAAGTGGATGTGGGAAAAGGGCAGATGCCCTGAGGCAGGCACTGTAGTTCTGACCACTGCATTTAGGCAAGTGTGTGCTATCCAATACTACTGGTATACTAACTGTAGATTCACTGCTGTTACTCTCTTCCTTGTGATTCCATATGGGAATGTTTTAGAGGCTGGATTTTCTGATTTGGTAACATACATTTAAGGCCCTATGGAAATCTAGTACTTACTGCACATGCATTTTGATCTGAGTTCAGCCCCAAGAACCCATGTGGAAAGAAGCTGGCTAAGGGGTTGAAAAGATGACTCAGTGGTTATGAGCACCTGCTGCTCTTTTGAAGCATTTGTTTCAGTTCCCACTACCCACATGGTGGCCCACTACCATATATAACTCTTAATTCCAGGAGATGTGACACCCTCTTCCAACCTCCCAAAGGTGCCAGTCATATATGTGGTACATATGCAGACAAAATATCCATACACATAAACATAAATAAAATTGAAAAGAAAATAAGGTGGAACATAATTGGGGAAGATAACCACCATCAATCTCTGACTTATACACACAAACACACCCTACCAGCACCACCACCACCATCATCATCATAAATATTTTTAAAAATAATAGACAGGTGTGGTGCCTCACACCTGTAATCTTAGCCCTTGGAACAATAAAAACAGGAAGAGTACCATGAGTTTAAAGTCAGTTAGCTAGATAGTGAATTCCAAGGCAGCCTGGGCTCAGAGTTAGTAGTAAAGTAGGTTATGGAATTATAGAACATAAGCAAAATAAAGTAAAAGGCTGTAGTAGTATCAAAAGAGATGTCTTCATATCTTCTGTACTTAATTGATGGTATGTAGCTTAAATAAACAATTTTATATTTGTGAATATGGCATTTTAGAACTTAGATAAACACTTGGTGTTATTAATCATTATTTGCCTCTTTTTAAAATTAGAAAATAAAAGATGTTACTCATCTTGGACTGTTTATATAACTCCTGATGAATTCTCTGTCCTTAGAGTTAAAAATCCACTGGCATGAAATAGGCTCTCAGATATCTACTGATGTCTACTGATACTCAGGTCCCCAAACATGTTTTTTTAATCATATTTTTTTTGTTTATGTACATTTTGCATTTATTTTCCAAATTATTGAGTGTTCTTTTTCCCCAAACATGTTTGTAAATCTTAGCGGACTGGGAAAATGTTTCAGTCTTTGCTTTTTAATGAAACACCAAACTGGATAGAGTTCTAAGGTCAATGGAAACAAATACTCTTTTAACAAATATTTACCGCCTTCAGAGAGGCAGTGCACAAGGAATAAAAGCGCAAGCAAAGTCAGCTCAGCTCTCCTGTCCTTATTAGGAGCCTGAGCTGCCATCCAGCACAAGTTCACCTTTGTGAGAGCTTTACCTAAGGACCATTGATTGCCTCTTAATCTACTATACATTTTTATCATGCTACAAAAGAAAAAAAAAAAAAACAGTTTTCTTAGACTCTTCTCTGGGATTTTTTTTTTTCCTATTGCCTCCTCTTTTCCTCTCCTCTTTGTCCAGTGAACGAAAAGGAAACATTCTACCGAGTCCAGTCTTGTCTGTGACTTGGCTAACAGCAGTCCTCTGCAGGGGCAGCATAAACATGTTTGGTGATAGATTTGTGAGGGAAGATATAGGCAGCTGGCTGATGTCTGCAGTTGAATGTACTATCTGAAGTCTCTAGAACACTACACTAGCCAGCACTGAACCACCACTCCTTGTAGATATATACAGAGTTAACCTTTGTGGGCCTTGGTCACAGCAATCAATAAATAATCTTGTTTTTCCTGTTTTAGTGTAAAGATACTTAGTTTAGTATAGTTGATTCATTAACACCAAACCCATAGACCCAGCAGAATAATGCGTGCTAGAGCAAAGATTTCTCTTCATTCTCACTGTCTTCCTCAGGCACACTACAGCCCTCTTGTATTTAGGAACAGGAGGCAAGGCTTCAGCACTGTGCTTGAGAGCCATTCTAAATAGCGACTCACCAAGAAAAAAAAAACGAAAACTTGGTGCTAAATAGACCATGAAAAGAGCTTTATTTATAGCATTAAAGCTGAAACATGGTGGCAGAACATCACATTGCCTGACATCAGCTGTGAGGTGTCATGTAGCTCAGATTTTTCCATGTTCTGCACATGTTTGTGAATGAGCAGGAAAATGCTATGAGCATTTGGATTTAAAAATAAATTTTACTACATAGGCAAACTTGTGAATATATAATTTTTAACAAAAAATTACTGTTAATAAATGTTCTTTATTAATTCCTTTATAAGGCAATAGAAATATTAAGATAATTTACAAAATAAAAACTTTAGTCCAGGGGAGAGGGCTCAGTAAATAAAAGACATAAGGACCTGAGTTGAATCTGAAGAACCTATGAATAAAAGGGAGACCAGGTGTGGTGGTAGCAATTCTAACCCAGCATTGAGGCGGTGGAGGTGGGCATATCCCTGGGGCTCACACTCAGCAGCAGTCAGTGAATCTTACTTACCCAGCTCCCTGCCAGTGAGAGACCCTGTTTCTAAAAAAGTAGATGAGAAAACAAAATTATATCAACAAAAAAGGTGGACTCTGCCTACATATGTGTATGTAAGTGCTCTCTCTCCCTCCCTCTCTGTCTCCCCACACCACCCCCGTCTTCCTCTCCATCCCACCCCCATCACACACATACAATGTACAAACACAAGTTTTTTTGGATAACATCTCATGTGTACTGACTGAAGTTTGGGACATTTAAATTTCATTTAATAAAGTAGATCTTGCATCTGTAACAGTAACACTAACCACAGCACTGTAGCTTAGCGAAAGCTTTAAAGCAGACTGTTCTAAGTGCTCCCACTCTCTAGCCCCTGCATCTACTAGTAGCAGTTAACACTGCTTTGTGACCTGACCTCCTTGGGTAGTGGGGGACAGGATCATTCTTATGCACTACAATATTTTTTTTTTAAAGATGTGAGATTCATATGGAAACATTTTGATCCTAACAAATGGTCTAAGTGTTGCTCTTAGACCTTTCTGCCACTTTATGCTACCGACCAAATACAAATGACATTCCCAAGCTGGTTTTAGTTAACTGTTTAGTGTTAGAAATCAAGACTTTCCAGTGCAATAACTCCTACAAAACACTGCTGTACATTATCAGTATGTTACTCTGTTGACAGAAGGACAAATGGGAAACATACACACCTAGTTTTATATCATTGTACAGCCAAGTGGAAATGACCTGGGTGGCCTAAAATAATGGAGTAGACCATAGCTAGAAGCTTATTTTATTTTGGGATAAAATATTATATTTTAAAATATACTTGTGAGTAAATTTAGATGAGTACTTTTATTGAAGTACCTATATTAAAAAATCAGAATGATAAGCAGTTTACTTGGGCATGTGGTAATGTCAGTGTGGCCCCTTGGCAGCATAGTCTCCAGGAATTCCAATTAACCATGTAAATTTATTTCATAGCATCACATCTCACTTTGTCAGAACCCCTGCTGCTTTCTATCATTATCATAAATGCAGGTGCAAATAGCAGTTATGTATTCAGATAGAAAACAGTTGGAGACATTTGACTGTGGGACACAACACTTGGAGATTGTGTACATCTGTTCATATAATGTATCTAGCCCTGGTGACATGAACACAAGGATAGGAACATCTGCCCTTGAGACCATTCGCCATATAGCAGATGCCTGCATCTTTATTTATGCAGATGGCTGGTGTGATGAGTCAAGCAGGGATACGAGCCAAGTACTTTGACGGGGTACTTAGGTTAGTGGGAGTCCAGAATATAAGGTAGACATTTTGTTCTAACAATGACACTGATAGGGCTAGAGACTCACTGATCTGGCAATGCTCTTAATAGAGTTGACATACTGTTCGTCTCTTCAAATTAATTGTCATCAAAATCCTAAAGATATTTACAGAAATCCCAGCATCCAGCATATGTTAGAAAGTACCACTCAGGTATAGGTATATGTCAGTGGTAGAATTCTGTGTTTGCCTAGTATACTTAAGGTCTTGAACCTGATGCTGCTAGCTACAAAGACAGAAAGGGAGTTATGATTGTTTTGGTTTTGATAAACTAACTTAAAATAATTTTGAATACATTTCTGTTTTTTTAATGCTTTAGAAACTGTTCTTTTTCTAAATAGGTTATGGATAATCAACAGAATCTTGTGATTTTTTAAACTGGGAAAATCATCAAATTGAAAACAATTTATGAGATATTCCTTGAATATCCATTCAAATTCAGTAACATAAGTTTCTGAGAGTTACAAATTAATACAATTTTTGCTGAACCTTTTGTTTATTCTAACATGTCCAATTACAGATATTTTAATTATATTTCATCTAGATGAATTTCCATTAGGGTCAGAACTTTTTATATTTCTCTGCTATATTGTATTTCTCGGGAAACAAAGATGATGGAGATGAAAACTTAACTGAAAAAGCAAAGCACTTCTAGATTTCATCATCCATCCCTATGCACATGCTTAGAGAATCTCAGAGGTGTCTATATCTCACCTACTTCAGCATTTCTCCAGCTTCAGGATCCTTTGTGCTCTTTTTTGTATAGTTGTATCTTCTTGTATTTCCCAGATTAATGACTAAAAGCCTGAACTATTTACTTAGAAAATCAAAGTAGCTCATTATAGCTTAACATAAATAAGCTAGTTTAATGAAATGGATTATATTTTCTAAGTAAAACCCTTTGCAAGATGATAGGACACAATGTATATCTTTTGCAATATTTCTGAAATCTATGTTCATTGAAACTCGTGTATGTGTATGTGTGTGTGTGTCCAGAGATCAGTGTTGGGCTTGTTCCTCTATTGTTTTTCATATTTTTTGAGGCAGGGTCTCTCACTGAACCTCTGGCTCTTTTGATTATGTTAGGTTGGCTGGCCAGTGAGCTCCAGGGATCCTCCTCTCACTGCTCCCATCTCTTCTTCAGCTCTGGATTACACACCATGCCTTTATATAGATGCTAGTTTTCTCAGCTCAATTCTTTATGCTTGCTTGGCAAACAAAGTGACTGAACCATCTCTTGGACTTGAGTCTCATATCTGATCCTGCTTATAATCTGCTGTGATTTTGTTTATATTGAAGTAGTTAAGGGAAATCAGCTTAATAGTAGATAAATGGGGGAAGCCACTTTAATAGCCTTTACAGGTAATTTAGAATGTTTTTATAGTACACAAAAACTTATCAAATGATGCCATGTTAGAGTTTAGTTGTAAGGTGAACTGTGAAACCACATCTGTGGACTTCTTGTATTCTGTTACCGATAGTAACAGTAGTTTGGGTTAGTTTGCACTTGAGTGAGTCTTTACATGCAGCATTCAGTGATCACTTGGAAGACTTCAGTTCCCCAGCGTATGCAAATTTCTCATATATTTATCATATAGTATTTTAAGAGTCATATTCATTATCCGTCAGTCTCATTTGAAAACTCTTTTATGTTTTTATAAAAAACTTGATTATTTAAAAAAAACTTGCAAATAAAAACATTATACACTCCTTAAATATAGCTCCCCATTTAACAATGGTTTCTATTAAAGGATCTTGGGTTATGCTGGGAGGTAGTAGTGTATCCCTTTAATCCCAGCATTTGGGAAGCAGAGGCAGGTGGATCTCTGTGAGTTCAAGGGCCAACCTGATTTACAGAGCTAGTTTCAGGACAGCCAGCACTACACAAAGAAACTCTATCTTGAAAAACCAAATAAATGAACAAATAAATAAATAAATTACGGATAAATAAATAAAGAATAAAGCAAGCAAGCTTTTGAGCCCTCCCTAATGTGAATGAAGTTCATATTGTAAGTTGAATTTTAGTTTCTTCTAGGCTGCCAGTGTATCATATAGTATTTGAAACTCATGGTACTTTCTGTTGAAACAAACCACAACTCCCAGCCAACCAGAGACAAAAGGGCCAATAGCCAATACTCTCCAGTTTACAATTTCCAAGCTGTGATGTTTGCTAGCTTAGGGATAGTGAATGCTATTTTGATTGTTTGTTTGTTTGTTTTAACTTACCAATGGATTTATCAGGTCCTGTGCCCACCATAAGTAAGGAGCCATCTAAGTTCAGAAATTCCACCTTTCAAAATTCCAGTTGTTGCATGAAAAATTATTTATCATTGGCAAACAAAGTTTTCAGTGTTTACTTTTGTAAATAAGGCTCTACTGAAATAAGGATCCACTGAAAAAGACTAACATATGTAATGGGGAAACCTCAAAACAACCTAGTGAGTTCATTATGTTTGGAACAAGGGGAATGCTTTTTGGTACCACATAGATCTGGATTCAGATCAAGCACTTTTCAGCTTTGTGGCCTGGAAAGAAATGTTCAGTTTTGACAACCATAGAGTAATTGTTAACTTAAAAACAGAGTGAAAAGTGAAGTCAAGCTAAGTACCCAGTCTTACCCCTAACGTAAGTGCATTTCAGTACTTCATAATGGAATTTAAGGATTGGAGGGAAGGGTGGGGAGGAAACTGACAACCAGACACAAGATATCCATACACTACGTACAGAAAATGCTCTCATGAAGGAAGGAGGCAGGGCCATAGCTGCAGCAAAGACAGCCTCGTACTCACTACTCTTGTGTTTCTTATATTTATATGGTCAGAAAAGCAATAAGAAAAAGCAAGACAAGATATTGAGAATTCATATTTCACCTGTATAGTTAGTAAATACTATATTGTGAAAAGTTTGATACTAATCTAGGTACTGAAGTCTGGCAGTGGCTGAAACAACTCCTGCTTCATGAAAGAGACAGGTAATATGTTAGTCTAGCAACCAAAGCCATGTTGGCCAATTAAAGCAGAAGAGGGGAGCCAACAGCCTAGAATGATCAAGCCAGACCTCCTGAGAGCTAGAAGCTCATGGTGTGTTCATTGCAGAGCAGGGGAAGGGGTGCAGAATGAGGTTAGCAGTCTTGTATCTCGGCATATGGTGTGCATTTTCCTCTGAGACAGGTATGTTGTCAATGCATCCTCTTCCTCCCCACCGTGGAAGAGGTGTTACTTGTGGAGCATGATTAACAACAGAAAGGAAACTTAGAGACAAAGAGAGTGGGTGGTGAATGATTTCCCACATCATGGCCACTTCTTCTATGTAATCACTGTCAACCTTTGGCAAGAGGAAGCCTTCCTGAATATAAAGGAGAGCATTGGAAAATGTGCCTTGGAAGACAGGAGAAGCTTCAGTGAGACCCAGTGAAGAAAAAAGGTCCAGGGACAACAGACAGACAGTGGTTGAAATTGTGATGAGCTTCTGAGACTAGAAGTTTCAAGCTTCTAACAGTGGCCACTGTTCACAGAAGGTAGATTTCTACAGCTCCAATCAGGCAGTGTCAGTGAAGAGCACATGGTGGGCTTCTTGCTCATTTATGACATGCTGATATTGTCTATAAATGACCAGTCACTAAGCCATGTATGAAACTAGAATGTCTGCCTATGTGGATAGACACACAGACAAGAAAGCCCACATGGCAAGGAAAATGCAGATAGACCTCATAGTCATTCCATCTTCTGCAGAAACAAGAAGTTCTCGTGTGTTCCCAACCAGTAGATTAGACATGTTCACTTCAAACTTAGCCATTGTCATCTAAGGAGAATAAAGACCCTGATGGAGGAGATGCTAGATAGAATTCAAAGAAAAAAGAATTCAACTCACACCTCAGTTTTCAAATCTGAGTGACTTTGTTCCCTGTAATAGCTCTCAAAGAATCTGATCTAGGGCTCGTTCAGGATACTATGGTTATATACGTAGGCAGATTGTGACTAGCTGTAGCTCCGAGCCTGTGGACGTTTGTTAAGCTGTCAGGCTGATCACTCCCACCAAAGGGTACTCCAGGCCCAGTTCCCTCTATGCTACCATGTCATTGTGTTCTTTATTGCTTGCACAATCTTAGGGTAAGGTACCCATGCTAAAGAAATGTGTGCCTGCGCCTTGACTGCAGAGCTACAGGCAAGGTTTAACAACCAGTAATAGAAAACAGTAAAGTGGTCACAAGGCATTGTTTTTCCTGTGACAGATCCACAGCTGCCCAAAATTGTGAATTTGTACTTATAAATCAAAAAGTGTTGGCATAAAAGCTGAGGTGTGGGGAAAAGTGCATCAAAAAATGCTATAAATCACTATGTGTTGAAGATAAATCAGAAGCAAAAATAAAGTGCCTCTAAGACTACTATAAAACACCACCCTCTCTCTGTCCTCCTTCCTTTACGCTGTACCAGGGTCTGATGTCGGCCAGGAACTTATACCACTAAGCCACATACCTTCAGCCCTTATTTTCTTAATTCAGCTTGTATAGTTCCCCAAAATGACCCTTCTGAATAAACTTGCTTTTGCAATTACAGAATAAAAATAGTATCTTTGTGGCACCAGTGTTAACAGGTTGTGGTCTTAACCATTTAAGTTATATGTTGATGTTTTGACCAACGTAAGAAACATTCAACCTTCTGCATGGATCCCTGCTGAATACACTTTCTGGTGCTAAAACCTTCATTTTATGTTTAACCCACTAAAGAAAATGTTTTCCTCATTAAATATCACCTTATTCCTCATCACAGATACTTAGCTACTGTAACTACTATTGAAATACAAAATTAAAGAAGACTGTAATCCTGGCCTTGGGGAGAGAGTACATGTAGGGCCCAGTTGGGCTGGAGGCTGCAGTAGTAGGTTTCTGGCCCAGACTAGCACCAAGATCCAGATCTGCTGCCCCAAACAGACTGCCCACAGCTGCTTAGTCTCAAATAATCACACAAAGTCTTATATTAATTACATACTATTTGGCCTATGGCTCAGGCTTATTAGTTGCTAACCCTTAACTCTTAAACTACCCCCATGATTAGCCAAGTGGCTTAGTACATTTTATCAGAGCAGCATTTTGTCTTCTTTTCTCTGCATCTGCCTGGCATTTTGCCTCTGTTCTTTCTCTTCCTAGAGTTTTCTTAATTTGGTAAGCCCTGCCCATACTTCCTGTCTGCCTTCTAGCTAATCAGTGTTTTATTCAACCATTAGGAGGAATAAATATCTACAATGTACAAGAGTATAATTCCATAGCAGAGGACCATAAGAAGACAGCTGTAGGCCTTCTGTGATCAAGAGTTCAAGTTCATCTTCCACTATATGGTGGGTAAACTCAAAGACAGCTCAGGTTACATGGAGCCCTATCTTTAAAGGAAGCAAACAAAAATTGATTTAAGAGAAATGGCCAATTTCATTGGCTGATGAAAGATTTCATACCCAGACATTTATGCCAGGAACTTAGTCTTTCAGGAGATGATTCTTATTCCTTAGTATGCATCAGAATGCCCTGGGAAGACAGTGTGCACAGGAACTCATCACAGGTGACAAAATGCCAGGAGGGTGACTGCTGCTCCTACAGTGATGAGGTTCAGTTATCAGAGTCTGAATTCCATAAGTGACTCAATATTAGCAATTCTAGAAACATTCAGAAGTCCCTAGATGTCTTGTGTAGACTCTGTGGAAGGTTTCTAGCACTTCCTTAAATCACTACACTGTCCAGTCCTTTGTAGGTGTAGGGAAACACTTAGCTTGACTGTTGTGCAGCAGTAGTAAGCTATTGTGCAAACTACATGTTATTTCTGCCAAAAGATAAATTAAAAACAAAATACATTCCTCCTATGGTTTTTAGTGTTTCTTATCTGAAGCTTTCAAATACAAAGTCCTCCCAGAAATAAGAACTAATAAAAGAGTAAAATAATAATAACACATATAATATATATTAGTTATTAAACTAATAACTAACATTGGGAACCTTGAAACTGAAAATTACTAAAAGGCATTTTAACTTTAAAAAACAGCCTTTTAAATGTCCTTTTCATTTGGAACAGGAGCTTTAGCTCACCCAAAGAATTGTTACCTGGGTGTCAGGAACCACATTGTGTAAATACGTTCTTTTATGGCCATTAATATTTGAGGTAATTAACTTTTAAATTCTTCCACAAAGAACATTTGTTTTCTCTTACTTCGTGGTCTTTGTACTTATATAACTTATCAGTTTTGTAGACTACAGTTTCCTTTTGAAGCTCAACTTTTCTTTCTACTCAAGCTTTCTTAGAGTTACTTTCTAATTTACTCTTGTGTTTTCACTGATATACGTAATGTATATGTGTTGGCATGAGTGCCATTGTACACATGTTGGTCAGAGGAAAGTTTTGTGGGGTTAGTTTTCTCCTTCCACCATTATATGAATTCCATGGATTGAACTCAGGTCAGGCTTGTGCAGGAGGTGCCTCATTTCCCGCTGGGCCATCTCTCCTGCTCCATTGAACTAATTTTTTAATTACTCACTTAGTAAAATACTAAATGTGCAAATAAGCTCTACACAGATTGTTTCCCCAGCTCCTGGCCACAGTTTTTACTTCTGCTATCCTATGGAAATCTGATGGCCAGTGAGCATCCTAAAGCCCACCAGGGACCTTTTCTCCCTGGTGGCCTTAACTATGTATGCCCTTAAACACCTTGCAAGCCAGTAGCTTTCTTCCCTGTTGTGTATAAACAAAAGCAAGGAGCACTATCCCTACAACACAGCTCTATAAAATGCACATGTTAACTCCTAATCACACTGAATTGTTAATCCAATTATCACTTAGTCAGCTGACAAACTGAGAAATGGACCACTGAAAATACAATCTGACAGGATGGATCAGATGTTGGGCAAGGCTGAGCTGCCACAGACACAAGGAGAGGCAGGTTTGTTGGATTCTAATAATTAACATTTTTTCTCTCTGTTGTTTCTCATAAAAGAAATGCTGGTTATAAAATTCAGAGCTATTCCATAGCATGTGTCTTTTACTTTCTACTGAGAATAAGTATCAGAAACTTCATGGTTACCCACAGGCAGGAGAAAGACTATCTGCAGAGCAAGTGAGTGGTGGGAACCACCCTGGAATTTCCAGGGAACATTTATTTAGCCATGACACTACCTTTGTAGCTATATATTGTTGTGCCCATTTTATAGGTGACAATATTCATGCACACAGAGACTTGCTAAAAGTCAAGAGCATTGCAGAGATAGGTAACCAAATCTAACAGAACCTGAGCCCCTCTGTTGTTCTAATGGAAGTTGTAAAGGTGTTTGCAGCTGCCTCTGGAGAAAGGGAAAAGCATCCAGAGGCCAGAATTTAGGTGACAACATTGTTATTTACTAGGTTGGAAATCTTCATTAGTAAAATGCTCCTAACAATCATTTCTCACTCACCACACTTTGGAGATCAAATAAAATAACGCATGTGTTTTACACAGTACCTGGCGCATAAAACTACTTAGTGATAGGATAATGTTTAAGAAACCATATTGATAAATAAATAAGCTGATCACAAAATGAGAATTCTCTCTCTTGTTAAAGGAAGCAGTGAGTCAATGTGTTTGGCCCGTGCCAAGTGGTAAAGCGTGCTGGTTATGGGTGTTGTCATGGGAAAGGAGTGTTACCTGAAAGCTCAGTTCAACAGTCCAGCAGGAGTGCCAGACTTAGATCTCCACCTAGAAATGGGCTTCACTATGATCCTTCCACGCTCCTGAAATGTGGGTCCAAGTAATGATGACTCTAGCAGTCATAATGGGAAAGTGTAGGGACTCAACATGTAGTTTTTCAAATAAAACTTATGCTGTTGAGCACACGACTGGGGCATTTATTATACTTTTTCAACAAAATCAAGTTGTGATCATTTGTGTTCTGAACCATTTCTTTTATCTTAAATTTCCTTCCTATCTTAATATATTTATTTTAAGAGACAACCTTGAAAAACAGTTTGGACCCCAACTGAAGTTTATGATTTCAAAGCCAAATGAAAAAGGAGGAAGATTCTAGATCCCAAAAAATAAAATTGAAACTGTTTTATTTTTTCACTCTAATAAAAGTAAAACCTGAACAGTTCTAAAATGTTTTCTCTTCCAGTTGATTTGACAGCACATTCAACCAAAGCCCCAGTCCAAGGGGCTTGAGTCCAGAGCAGGGACAATTGTCTGCACCCTCCCTAGTCTTAAGTAGAGTAGGGGAACTCTCTTAAGAGCATAGTGGAAGGGGAACAGCTTCTTTAGCCTCAACAAAGCAGGACTCCAATTCTGGAAATCGGGGAGGGATTATATTACAGCAATCTAGAGAATCACCCCAGGAGCTTATCTCTTTAAAGTACAACAAGTATTTTGAGGTGGATTTTATAATGATGATAGACATTGACACCTAAAGTTCCTGAGCCCCAGTGTTGATTACTTTCCACCACTAACACATGAACAGTGCCCAGCACATCCAGCCTCTTGCTGATGGAGGAGGAAAACAGAGACACATGTTGCTCATTCTGCATACAGATGTCTCCAGCCCTTCTGGGTTTGTCATAATCCTATGGTAGGAAGTGGCAAACTCAGCTCCAAAAGTTATTTTTCTTTTCTTTCACATAGCTTAATTTTACACACATGAGCTCTAATAATGAATCTCCTAAAAGAATCATTTACTGGGATACAGACTTGACAAGCCATTTCAGCTTCAATTTATCTTCTCTTGTTCTCCTTAAAATTCTGGGATGGTAATCTAGTTTAGGATTTAATAGGGTGGAGGAGAATGGGAGGAAGAAGAATCACTCCTTCAAAGGGTCAGGCCGTGTCTCAGTGCATGTGTCTGCTTTCTCCTTTGCCTCACCTTTTTGCAAGGGGAGCAATGATACTTTCTTGGAGTTAAATGAGGGCTCAGTTAAGATACCTGCTATAGATTTCAGGCTGTAAAAACTCAGCACTTCCTGTTTCCCTTATTCTGCAGTTTGATAATTCTCACCAGCTGTAGACGTCACTTTTCAAAGTGGTTACTTTAATATACTTAAAATACCCAAAACAGCCCACGCATAAAATTCTAATATTAAGTATTTTCATTGAATAATTGTGCAAAATTAACTTTACTGAGTGAGCCTTTTATGCTTTTAGTTAATAAAAGTCCATGTTTAGTGCCTGAGGGTCCTGTGAGTCTTTTTAACTCTGTTATTGCTAATTTTGCATGATTTTCAAATATTATAAATGCCAGTGGAAATTTCTCCTTTTTGTTCTTCAGTGCACAGCTCTGCGATCTGGGATTTAGTAGTGCTGGGGAGGGGCTTATGTGTAGGCACTAAGGTGCCGCTGTGTCTGTGTAGCCAAGAAAGACAAGCCACAGCCGTGCTTTGCCAGCACTTTAGAGTTTAAAAACATGTAATGGCTCTTCATCTTCTCTAAGGACTCTGCTGTTCAAAAAATATTTTTTATAATTGTGGTTATTCTGACATAACTGACCTCACCACGCATGTTTGGCAGACCTAGTCTCGGGTCCCTGCTTGTCTTTAGGGGAGATGAGCTCTCATACTTCTCCATGTAGAGCTTTAGGAGACAGTGATGTTTGTCTGGTCATCAATTTCTGTCAGAGAAAATGAAGGGCATGAGCAATTCTGCCTAGATGCAGTCTTGTGTAAAAGCACACACAAACAGCCTAGAAGATGTCACTTTCAGAATCCTGTTGATAGACCAAGGTGGGGGCAGTAAGATGGCCCAGTGGGAAAAGGAATCTACCACCAAGCCTGAGAAGCTGAGTCATGTAGGAAAGATCCAATCTCATGAGTTGTCCTCAGACCTCCACACACCCGCCATGGTGTATACATACCTGCATACTCAATAGGAAAATACAAGTGTCTCATTCACTGAGCAGATTACTTTTGAGCACCTCCCTAGAGCGAGACAGGATGGCAAGTGAACCATAAGCTACTGTCTGATTCTTGGCTTCTTGTTCCTGCAGCTAATCCCCACCTCTCCAAGGCCCCATCTCTTCCCCTCTGTGTATTAGAGGGTAGATTTGCATATGCAGTCCCAGACATCATAGTCTTAAGTGACAGGAAAATGTCTCATAGAAAACTCTTGTGAGTATTCTGTATCAGTTTGTCATTTCCCCTATGGCTACAAAATACTGTATTTGGATTATCATTAGCTTCCTGGTGGGCATTGAAGTAGTTCCTGTGTTTCTTCTTCCTTCCAGCTTTGGGGTTGTATCCTCTTGCCTCACTTTTCCATCAATGCACCAGTTTCATTTACTGTCTTTCATGATTCTAGGCAGTGGAGCACCGTAGCACACTTACAATGAAACTTCATCTTTCTATGCACCTCCTGACAGATGCATGCCAGCACACCTAACTTCAGTATTCCTGGAAAGTCTTGTTCTTCACCCCACAGTTGTGAGTAGCTGTCATTAATGATCATGAACCAGCTATACACTTCTCATCCTCAACATTGGGCTCCAGTGGCTATCATTTGCCTATCACCTAGGCCTGTCATTACAGACTGCCCACACTGGTCACTCCGATGATCAGAGATGGCTACCTCCAGGAATGCCTCTGTTCTCTTCCACAGTTGACCTCTGCTTAGTTGCTCTTCTGACTGCTATAACAAAATGCCTGGCAAACGCCACTTGAAGACAGGGCAAGGAGAAAGGAGGCTCACTTTGCCTCGAGGCTTGAGGGGCTGCTCCATGTCAGGGAAAGAATGGTGGCCGGAGTAGGAGAGGACTGAGGTAGCATTGCTGCCACGGTCAGGAATTAGAGCAAGATGGATGCAGATGCCCAGCTTGCTTTCTCCTTCATCCTTTCCATTTAGTCAGCACCCCAGCCCATTGGTATGAGTCCACCCCCTTAGTTAAACCCTTCAGAAAGCTCTCAAGACATACTCAGAAGCCTGTCTCCTAGACAACTCACTCTAAAGTCATCACAGCCTCCCTGTTCTTTGAAATCACTGTGTAATCTTGTCTCCATCATGCTGGGGAGACAAATGGAGACCAGTGGAGTAGGTTAGTGTGCCATAGTTCACTCCCATTTGGTATGACCGTATAAAGTGCAACCTTTCAGAAGCTTGCTTTCTAATACCTACTCATAAAAGTAAGAATCCTTTTCCCAACTTGGGTCCCTGGACACCTTCAGGAATCCTTGACACTGGCTTTTGATTGTTTCTTTGGGCTGACTGACATCTTTATGTCCTGCCTCTGAGAGCCAGCTCTTGTGTGTCTTCTTGTCCCCCTCACTCATCCCTCTGTGTGTCTGCTGCTCTCTTTAACCCCAGGAGCAGACTGTAATGTTCTCATTGTCATTTCCTCTGATGTCTAGTCAGCTGGTCCCACCTCTCCTCCTGATTTGAAGGATGTGAAGTATTTCCCTACATCCTCTACTACAGCACCGTCCTCGCTGTCACTCTGGGCTGCTGTGTGAAGTACCCTCTGTGCTCTGATGCAAGTAGCATATGTTTCCTAACATCCTTTTTTTCTATTTTTTTTCCAAGACAGGGTTTTGCTATGTAGCTCTTGCTGTCCTAAAACTTGCTCTGTAGACCAGGCTGGCCTCAAACTCAGAGATCTGCCTGCCTCTGCCTCCCAAATTCTGGGATTAAAAGTGTGTGTGACCATACCCAACATCCTTTTACTTGATTAAATATTGAAGTACTTTCTAAAATAAGCTATCATACTTTCAAGTTATTCCTATTATGTTGCTTATTACCATAGTGTTAACAGGCAACTTTCTGGTCAAACTGTTGTTCACCAACTGTGGGCAGTTAATAAGGGCTGATTTTAAAGCTTTTACTCCGTATTTCAGTGGATTTTTAGCTCCCCACATTCCTGTCCTTGGTATCCCGCAAACAAATGTTTCTAAAATCCTATACACAAAGCTCCAAAATCTAAAATCAAAAATTGGGTAGCTAGGTCATTCAGAGACAAACCTCTGAACTGAAAGAACTTTCATCTACCTGCTGTGTTTCTAGTGCTAATGTACTTTGCTACAGGTATGGCCGTGGGTTTAATTATGGATGACCAGCAGATCCCACTGGATGTTGTGTAACATTTGGTGTGTGTGTGTGTGTGTGTGTGTGCGCGCGCGCGCGCGTTTCTATCTTACTACTTTTCTAAAATGTGAAATTGTAAACTCCAACCCACAGCTTTCAGAAATGGGATTATGGGCTTGTAATACCCGGTTTCTAGACTAGTCCATGCACCTTGTACATGTGAACCTACATGAAGTTTGATTAATATGGGGCACTTAAAAATAAGAAACGTCTCCACAGCCAGGCCTAGTGACCTTGAGGCCTTGGGGAATAAAATAGATGATTCAGTCCTTAGAATGGGGAGCCAAAATGTTTCCTTAATTGTTCTCTTAAGGTTATAGTAATTGTTCTGTGGTCAGGCCAATAAATCTGGGATGAATGGACCGTTATCCCGTCAGTTAAAATTGTCCTTATTAGTACCCTAGAAGGTGCTTTATATGTTGTTCTTTTTTTTTCCTCTTCAGCTCTGTACCTTTATCATCTTGTGTCTCTTTGGTTATGTTTAACATTTTTTAACGTGTCACATGAGTTTTTTTTTTTTTTAATGCTGATGATTTAATTGCAAAAGCATACATAAACAGTTTGAAAGGTGTGAGGAGAAATTTCACAAGTCACACAGGGAACAGCACCAAAGCCACCTTCAGTCTGGAATTCATCACTTTGCAAAGCAACATGCACTGTTAGCACCAAATGGTGCAGCTGAGCCAGAGTGAAAAGCCAGCTGATTCAGGAGACATTTGTTTCAGAGCAAAGATGCAGTGGGTGAGAAGAGATGAACTTGGTATGTCTCTCCTTTATAAAGCTTAGGTGTTCTGGGAAAGCAAGGCATGTCTATAAAACAGAAGTCACAGTAGACTGGTCCAGAAAAGAGTCTTTGCAGCTCTGGAGATCAGGAAGGAAAGTGGAATTGCTCTGGCTTGTGAAGATGGTCACAATTGGATAAGACAGAGGCTTGATGAAGGGCTTACAGAGCACAGGGACCAGAAGGACAGTCCCAGCTCTCTGGAAGTTCTCTTTAGTGGCTGCCTTCTAACAGGAAAATTGTGTTACAGCGGTGGGGGAGAATCACTGTCCTTTGGAAAGCAGGTCATGTGACCCTCAAACCTTTGTCTTGAAGAATATAAGCAATAGCTTAGGAAGATGGCAATGGGTCAAGAAATCTACTTTGGACAGAAAGATTAGATTTTTTTTTAATTAGATGTATTGTGAGTGTGGGCATATACACATGACTGTGGGTGCTTTTATGAGCCAGAAGAGGACATTGGCTCCCTGCAGCTAGAGTTAAGGCAAGTGTGAGCCACCCAACATGGGTGCAGGGAAGTGAGCTCGAGTTCTTTGCAAGAACAGTATATATTCTTACCTGCTGAGCCAGGCCTCTAGTCCAGATCAGATACAATTTGAAGTTTCAGTACCAGGGCAAAGTACTTCTCAAGGGTGTGGTAATCTGTGTATTGATTGTCATTGCAGATGAATCAAACATCCCTTCTGGAGCAGCACAGAGTGGGAAAAGTTTACAGAATAAGAGTCACTTTAGGACCATTGCACCGAAAATTGTGCCTAAAGTCTTAACATCCAGAGTGCTATCCTGTCCTTCCTCACTTCCTGACCAAGGGAGTCTGGCTCTAACCTCCAAGCCTCTGGGCATGCCTGCCCACAACTATGCACTGATGCAGGTGGCTGGTCAGGAGGGGACATTTTCTCTTTTTGCTTTGCCGAGTGTTGCCTCAGCTCAGCCAGTTCAGAAGCCCAGGATGTCCCTGCATGAAAACCTTAAACTGCCTATTCCTCGATACCAACCACTAAGTAACAAAGGATTAAGAAAGAAACAGGACCTGAGCTCTCCCAGGAGTAGCTGGAATGAACTTCCTGGCCCAGCCCAGACATGCCAGATTTCCCCTTCCCCACAAGCCCCCTCTGAACTGCCTCACAAGACCAACCCATTGAAGCAAATGCCCACTTTAAACCCCTGCCCCATTACCAATAAAACTACACTGACCAGTAGTATTGACCAAGGAGATTCGAATCCTCTAGTGACCAACAGCTGTGGAGACCTGAAGTTTCCTGCCATCCCAGCATGTGCTACAGAGGATTCTACTTCCCCACAGAACCTTCCAGCAATTATGCAGAAGGCAGACTGTGCCAGGAAGGAGGCACCCACTAAGTCTGCTGTTGCTGGTGAAGAGTCTAAAGAACGGGTGTCTCCTGCACACACTGTCTTCAGCAGTGGGGTTCAATTGGTCTCTTTAGTACCGAAGGGTAAACTGCCCATCCTGCCCTTCTCAAGGGTGAAAACCACAGATGCTGATAATGCTGAATTAGCTTCATCTGAATGCAGGGCAAACTGTGATGAGAGACTGGGCATAACAGATAGGTTTGATACAGCCACCACGATAGCCAGCAAGAGCACTGTTCCGAATGAGTCAAAGCAGAGTGCTTCTGAAAGTGCCTTCTGTTCTGTTGCCAAATTAGATCTCAGCCACAGAGTAAAACCAAGCAGTGGAGCAGCAAAGAAAAGAGGAAGAAAATGGAAAATGCCAGATGAGATTTTAGCATTGCAGGGTAAAAGAAGGAAATACATTATTGGTATGTATGCAGATGGTGTAGAAAGTGAAAGAAACAGTCCCCAAGAACCCAGAGATCAAAAGCCCAAGGCTGCTTCGAGAAAGTATCGCAGCATCATGCCGAAGCCTATCATTGTCATGTCTGCTTTGGCGCCCCTGACATCTCCCATAGCTACACTGCAAACCCAGGCTCCCAGCAGCCTAAATCAGGATGTTCTGCTGAATAATGCACTGCCTCCAAAATGTCTTGGCTCCAAGCAAAGTGACAGCCATACCCCGAAGCCTAGCTCTGTGCTCAGAAACAGATTCTCTGGCATTAAGAAGCCCTGGCACATGTGTCCCGTCTGTAACCACCACTTCCAGTTCAAACACCACCTTCTAGACCACATGAATACACACACCAACAGACGGCCTTATAGTTGTGGGATCTGTCGCAAGGCCTATGTCCGTCCTGGCAGCCTGAACGCACACATGAAACTTCACCATGGTGAGAATCGTCCCAAGAAACTAGTGTGCTGTGAGTTTTGTGCAAAAGTGTTTGGTCATGTCCGAGTCTATTTTGGCCATCTGAAGGAGGTACACAGGGTTGTGATCAGCACAGAGCCCTCCTCCAGTGAACTGCAGCCTGGAGACACACCAAAGAACAAAGACAGAGATGCCTGTGTGCAAGGACCTGACGGCCCACTAGAGAGGTGAGTGCTCACAGAAAGGAAGCCTGAAGAAAGTCTATTGGGATTTGAGAAGATTAAGGTTTCAAAACGTAGTCAGGAGTGGTGGTCCACATCGACAATCCTAGCACTTGACAGATAGACAGTGAGATCAGGGATTCTAGGTCAGCTATGGCTATGTGAGACCCTGTCCCAAAATAACAACAAAAGATGTCACAAGGTCAAATAAGCCACCACATCCTACCCCCTCAGTTCTTTGAAGAATGACCCCATTTCTTGTTGATTTTGCTCAGTTGCAATGTTTAATTACTTAGACTTGGGTAACTCAAGGCATGAATGTCAGTTTGGGTGTTCTGGGGACAGTTGGGTGACAGATTTTTTTGCATCTAAAAATTAAAATAGTAGCTTCTCATATATTGATTTTAGTAGTCTTTATAAAGTAGTTTCCCCAAATTTATTGTTCACAGAATTCTTTTCTGAACAGCTTGATGTACCCTACAACACCATGTGAGTCCACCGCCTTCATTAGACTCCAACCCTCTACATGTGCCTGTAGTCAGAGGTTTCTCTGCCCGTCCAGCCAGTCCCACAGCCATTGAGTACCAAATAATTACACAAAAGCTTATATTAATTATAAACTGTTTGGTCTATGGCTCAAACATATTATTTGCTAACTCTTAAAATAACCCATGATTCTTATCTGTGTTTAGCCACATGGCTTGATACCTTTGCTCATCGCACTGTTCTCTCTCATCTTTCTCTCTTCGAGTCGGCTCTTCCTCTTCCCAGAATTCTCCTTATCTGGTTGCCCTGCCTTTACTTCCTGTCTGCTCACAGCATGTGCCCTTGATTACCTGTCAAGCCAGATTAAGTTTTTCCTGTGCCCTTCTCTCTCCTAAGTGCTGCTCCTTGGCATTATTATTAACAACAACAACAACAAGCCCCATGGCCTGACATCTACAAGGCAAGCCCTTGAGTAGTAATAACCAAGAAGGGCCCACAGCTGAGGTGACCGAGGGGCCAGAAGGAAACCTGACCAACACCTTGTTTTTATTGTCCTGTTTGCTCTAAATATTTTGTATTCAGTATCATAATAACTAAAAACAAGATGCCTGCTCTAGCCTTTCCTTGTGTCTAGCCTTTCCTGATCTCTAGTAGTTCACTGCATCTCCCACTTACATGCTTGCCACTAACGTGCCACAGACCCTCTCTTCACACTTGTATTGTAAAAGGTTCTGGCCCGGACTTTCTGAGCCTGGACCAGAGGTTTGGTCCCACTCTCAGCCCCACTTAGCCTCAAATAATAGCACACAGGCTTATATTATTTTTATGCTGATTGACCTACGGTCCAGGCATATAACTTGCTAGCTCCTTCATCTGAACTCAACCCATCTTGTTCAGCCATGCAGCTCAGTACCTTTTCTCAGAGCAGCATTTCCTCTGCATCTCCTGGCAGCTCCGGTAACTCTGGCATCTGTGTCTGGTGTCTATCTCTGCTCTGAGATGCTCCTGAGTTTTCTTAGCCTTTTAGCCCCACCCACACTTCCTGTTTGCCTTTGGCCAATCAGCTTTTTATTAAACCCATAAGAAAGACAAATATTCACAACATTACCAGCATAATCCTACTACACACTTGCTTTCATGTACTCAGATCATCTTGAAATAAGATGTCAGAGCTGCCCAAGTGGTAGGAATGACGTGGATGATGAGGGACAATCGTCTCCAGCAGTGCCACAGGGTACCATGGCAACTTCTATCATATTGCCTAATCTTCATGTTGACTACACCTGTGGTAACCAGGGAGATGGTTCACTGGAGGGAGATATAAGACTCTTGGTTTCTTTAGCTTCAAAGATGTCTGACCTTGGAGGTGGCAGGTGCTGTGGCCTCTGCTGAGGTTTGCAGAGTTCTCCACAGCAAGGTACTTTATATTATATCCCTGGAGGCTAATGTCTGACAGCAAGAGATCCAGTTACATTTTCCTGGGAAATCTTAGACTATTTTCCCCCTTTCCAGGGAAACCAAGTCAAGTTTGGAAGAAGATTTTCTTCTAAATCAGGCAGATGAAGTCAAATTGCAAATCAGATGTGCCCGTTGTCAGATCACTGCTCAGTCTTTTGCTGAAATAAAGTTTCACTTGCTTCACGTTCACGGGGAGGAGATCCAAGGCCGTCTTCAGGAGGTGATCTTACCAGGCAGCAGAGCTAGCACTCCCCACCAGAAACAGAACACCGAGAGAAGGAAGCAGGTGAAGCCTTGTGCCTCTGTGGAGGACTCCCCATCATTTCCAAAAGTAAAAAGACAGCCATCTCCTCGTCAGAACAGGGTGGAAGTATCGACAGAAAGTGAAGGTGGCCAGTGGGGAATGAACAGCCCACAGCAGCCCACCAGGCTTCTCTGGTCTCATTCAGGCTTTAACTGTCTGCTCTGTGCTCAGATAATGGGAAGAAAGGAGGACCTGCTTCTTCACTGGGTACATCAGCACAACTGTGAGGACCCCACCAGACTCTGGGCTCTCCTGGGTGCATTCTCCAGCCAGGGAGCTTCCGAGTTCCCCAGTGAAGTAAGGCAGTGACACGGGACACCCAGCTGAAGGGACATCACACCACCTTTCTGGCACACTCTATTTCTGTTAGTATTTAATTGTAAGGATCCAGTACTCCAGAGCTAACACCAGTGGACAGAGGTCATTTTTGTGCATAGTTTTATTTTCTTAAGAAGATAAAAATATGAGCCCTGGATAAGTTTTTCTAACATATATAGTCTCACTTTAAAATTCCATGCATTATCTAATATCATAGGCTTTATTTCATAATAAATAAAAATATTAAAATTAAGAAATTGAAATGTAGAGAAAATGATTGTTCTTGATTACAAGTCTTTGAGTGTCTATGTGTGTGTATCTGTGTCTGTGTGTGTGAGAGAGTGTTGGGGTGAGTTTGTGTTTATGTATATATGTGTGCTCTTACTTTGATACTGTTTGATTATATTTATCAACAGTTAATTCTGTAACTGTGGAATGTCGTCCAAACTATAGAATATAGTTACATGATAAGTATTCATATTTATTAGTTCTGTTTGTTGAATAGGCTTTCAAACATTCTTTTTAATGTTTTCTCTACCATAATTTAAAATCTATGTTTTCAAGAAACATTTTTTTGTAATTTTGCTGTTTTCTTAAATGTGCAGTTCTTTGAAGAGTAGCCAGCAAGTCTTCTAGTGTTCCATCTTAAAATAATATTAAAAAAATGGATACTTCAGTTAATAAAAAAAAAAAAGCCTACTTGCATGGTAGAAAGTTATTTTCAGGAAGTCTTTGTGTCCAGACAATTTACAGCCTGGAAAGTGAGTTGTATGGTGCAGTCCAGATGTGGCGGTGCCTCCTGCTTCCTCTCCTTCCCAGGAACTTCAGAGGGTTTTCGCTAGCTGATCAATTTTAGATACAACTGTGCCTTTAAAGCCTAGAGTTTCTTTTAAAGTCAAGAATAAGTGATAGCCTCTCAAATTCCTGGGAAATTACCTTGAATCACAAAAGTTGCCATTTGAAGTTTCTGGCCGTCCTGTCTGTGAGTCATTTTCTCAGAAGTAGGGTCTGAGCACTCATCACCGTAAACCCAGTGCCTTCCGTGAGAGCTCTGTGCATTCAGCCAGTCCTATTTTGTTTGCTAGGCATAAGCTTGAGACAGTTACCAGGATGGAAGAAAGAAATTTTGATCGATAAAGGGTCTTACATCACCTTTTAAAATATCTAGCTGTTCATAGGTACCTTGTGGCTGCAGCAGTGCAGGAAGGAGACCCTTTTGCTAACAGTTTTGCAAATCTGAGAAAGAGGTTTGGATTCTCCAAAGCATCTTTCTATGGTCTATCCATTGATCACCCTCAACTCAGCTTCAAAGAGATTGCAGCAGCCAACAAGCACTTGGTGCTTTTAGACCCCCTACCATTAGTGATTAAACAGTCTGCCTGTACCACTCAATAAATTTGCTAGATTTTAGCAAGACTTAAAGTTATAAAACCTGTAATCTACCAAGAATACTATTTGAAAGCAAACTTTGAAATGATCATAGATTATCCAGTCCTCAAGTACAGAGCAGTGTTTCAGAAAAGCTGGCCAGCTGGCCAAGAACAAAATGGCCACTCTGGTGGGTGGGTATCTAGTGGGCAGAGAAAAGTTTGACGGCATTTTGTTTATGGGGACCCCACCCCCCCCCAGCCACAAGCCTTTGGTATGATAGGCAATAGACAGTCTCTGGAAGTAGGTGGAAGCTGAACTGGACAAGAGAACAGAAGTGAACAGGAGGCTTCCTGCTAGAATGTGTTTCAGGGGGTGGCTGAACTTGCTGACTGAGTTTAGAAGCATGTCATCAGGACACTGATTAGTGGCATACAGGGACCGGTAGAAGAGAGGGATGGTTGAACATCTATAGGAAAACTCTTTGGCCTGGGGACGTAGCTCACTGATTGAGTGTAGGCTCCTGGGTTCAAGTTCCATTGCCTTTGAAGAGTGAAGACTTAGAGGACCGGTATAAAAGCACTCCTTCAGATGCCACCCTGTAGAGAACACCTGTGCACCAGTGAAAACTGTCCTGGTACCGTCTGTCCGAGATAAGAGGCTGATGATCCTTTAAATCAGTGTTTCCAGAGAACAGGAGAAGAGAGGGCTCTTGAGGAGGGGGAGGCCACTGAGCTAGTAGACTTCAGAGAACTGCCCTTGGATCTTGGCAGACTTCCAGCCTGTCCTCCCACAGAGCACATACAGGGTAGAATAAAGTACTCTGCCACCTATTTACTATGATCTGGGGAGAAGTCTCTTTCCAGAGCTCCAGCCTCTCTCTAAAATAACAGTGAAAATCCCACCTCAAGACATGGCTGGGAAGAGTTCTTGAAGCACACAGCAGCAGGTGGGTGGCATTTATTATGCTTTGGCTCAGGTTTGAAGGAGGTCCATCATAGCATATAGAAACCGTTGAAAACAGCCCAGACAGCCCTTAGATTCAGAATACAAGGTCAGAAAGTACAGAGAACCAGAGGAATCCACATCTCTGTAGAAAAGGTGTATTTATAGAGGCTGGCATTCTCGATCTGTACCTTTCTCCTGCAACTGCCCCTCTGCTCTACCCTGATGGAGGTGTTGTCATATGCATACACCATCCAGAAGCTGTTTTAAGGCCACTAGCCTCCTAAGGACAGAAACAGCCCTTTGTCAAAATAGAGCCCTACTATACAGGAAGAAGCACACGGATCATTACCAGGAGAACAACAGCAAAGTCTGCATCAGCTAAATGCAAAATTTCTGCTTTGCCACCAAGCTCATAGCTAGGATGGCATTGGGGCAAATTGGGTCTTCAATTCAACTCAATACTTTTGCTTTGCTTAATGTCTCTGCTTCTCAGAAAATTGTCCCAAAGCCAGATTCCCCCGCCTTTTCTTTTGGTCCTAAATTATTTCTGAAAGTTACAGCATTTTTGATTTGTACTGTTTTATTGCTTGTCATTTTTATTCATGTCCCTTTTGTTGCATTCACTGGCTCTCTGGATCTCATCCTGGTTTAGCCCACCCTCCTCTGCTGAACTGTTCCTCATATGGAAGCTTGTCTCTTCATCTGCACACCATAAATAATTGAGCCTGGGCACGTTCCATGGCCTTCTCTGGCTGCAGACTCCTCCTCTCCCAGCTGCATGGCTCCAGTTTTCTGTGGGCTAGTGACATGACTGTTGGCAATAAATGTTGTGCTTCGTTTATTTATTAGGGTTCTCCTATCTGGACAGGCCTGCTCCATTCAGGCTGCTGATATGCTTTGTTAGATGCGTGTTTTATAGTCTTCCCTTTTTACTGAGCTCCTGAGAATAAGCCCTGGTCAGGATTCACTGGGTTTAGCAGCATAGGGTTTGAGCTTTAAGTCCCACCGGACAGCCAGCAGCTCATCATGGCTTCCATACTGCATGAACTATCTCTGGAAGTGTTACTTTAGGAGAGGTCTTGTGTCTTATGCTTGCCCTTGTCTATGGGGGCTTCATATAAAACCATAACACCTCTTTCTCAGGTGTCTTATGAAGTCAGGTTCAGGGTACAAGCACCGATTGGGAGCACATCTCAGTGGCTACGCTTTGGCTTATGGAAATGGCTCAGTGTGTTGTTTAACTTTAGGGAACACTGTGGGAGAAACCAAAGGTGACAGCTAAAAGTGATATCAGGACCCCTTGTTCTAGATTTCATGTGAAATCAAGCAGGTTCTATCCTCAAAATGACTCCCTTGCTATTAGCATAGCAGTCAAGGATTTGCTCACAATGGAGTTGATAATAGCTGCGTTTCGCAATATGCTCCAAATGCCAATGGACAGTTATTACCATTTTAATTAGTCATATTTTTGAGAAACCAAATACCTACTGAGTATTCAAACAAAAGCTAAATACTTTCTTTCCTTAAACATGAATTGACTCCACTCCTGAGGGCTGGCAAGAATAACTAGGTGGTTTGCAAACCTCACAGAGGAAGGCAGGGCAATGAGGGCAGTCTAATCCACTGCCATCCAAGCGTCAATGCCAATTCTGTGTAGAGATGGCCCAAACAGGAATGCTCCCATCACCCTGAGGCTCTGCCTGTGGGCTAACATGTAAGACATGTGTCGCCACTCCCACCCTGTCCTCAGTGAAACACATTCATGTGACTACACTCAAAAGTTACTCTAATGCCCATAAAATCTGCCTTTCATAGGTGGTTTTTGGTTTGGGCTTTTTTTTGTCTGTTTGTCTGTTTGTCACTATGCTGTGGGTCAAACTGAGTCCCCAACACATGCATAGCAAATTTCTACCCCTGACACACAAACAGTCCAACCCAAACAGTGTTTGAAGAAAGAACAGGACAACAGGTAATGTCATGTGTGATCAAGGAATTTGTTGACAGTAATGGGTCCAATGGCATCGGGAGGTCAGAGTAAACCCAGCCCCAGTGTCTAGACAGCAAAATGGCATGAATGTTTTGATCTATCATGAATCAAAAGAAATTGTACAGCAACAAAATTCAAAAATCTTAGACCTTTTGACTCAGGAATCTCACTTCTAAGAGACAGTACAGAGAACACTAATAGGTAAACAATATGTCCTTGAATTTTTGTTTGTAGTGAAATGCTGAGTATAACTCATCAGGATGGGTCAAAAAATACTATAGTGTGAATTAGTCAGGGTTCTCTAGAGGAACAGAACTTATTGAATAAATATACTTATATATACACATATATGTAAATGAAGTGGAGCTTTCTTTCCCATACACCCAATTATACCCAATGGTTGCTTTCCAAATTACCACTGAGAGGCTTATATTAACTATAAATGCTTGGCTGATGCTCAGATTTATTACTAGCTAGCCCTTACATTTAAATTAACCTATATTTTTATCTATGCTTTGCCACATGGTTTGCAACTTATGTTATTTTCTACATGTCTGGCTTCAGCAGTGGCTAGCTGGTGTGTCCTCAACTCTGCCCTCCTTCATCTCTGTCCTCAGTTTGACTGTGCCACCTAACCTTACGCCGCCTTGCCATTGGCCAGACAGCTTTATTATCAGCCAATGAGAGCAGCACGTACAGCACACAGAAACCCACAGAATGTATATATATGGAGGGAGATTGATTAGAAAGGCTTACAGCAGTGTTTCTCAACATAAACCCTTTTAAAGGTGTTGCATATCATATACCCTGCATATCAGATATTTACACTATGATTCATAACAGTAGCAAAATTATAGTTATGAAGTAGCAATGAAATAATTTTATGGTTGTGAGTCACCACAAGATGAACTATATTAAAGGATCACAGCATTAGGAAGAACCACAGGCTTACAGGTTGCCATCCATCCAGCTAGTCCGACATGGCTGCCTACCAACCAAACGTCCAAAGATCCAGTAGTTGTTCAGTCCATGAGGCTGGATGTCTCTGTGGTCTTCAGTATATGCCAGAATCCCAAAGAAGTGAGATCTATGCCAGTGAAGGAATGGACTTTCTAGCAAGAGAGAGGAGAGCAATCTGGCAAGTAAAGATTGTCCTTATAGACTACCAGCAGAAAGTGGCCCAGATTAAAGGTGGATGAATCTTCCACTTCAAAAGACCTGGATTAAAGAAAGGTGTGTCTTCTCACCTCAAAGATCTAGATTAAAAGTAAATCCTCCTACTTAAAAGACTTAATTAAGGAGGGAAAAAATTCCCTCACAGGTGTCCACAGTCATTTGGGTTTTAGTTGATTCCAGATGGAGTCAAGTTGAGAACCAAGAATAGCCTTCACACAATGCTTTGGTATATAAAACTGAAGAAACATGTCATGTGTTAAAATATGTATTATGGGAAAGAAGCAATGCATAAAGCGTTCATCCTTGCTTGCTTTTGTAACATAATATTTTAATTTCTGAAAATTTCATACATGCACCTCCTGCTCCTCTCCTGATTTATCTGGGATTATGCCCCACCCCCTCCAAGCTCATATCTTCTCTCCTTTTTTATAGCCCACAAGTCCAATTTTTGCTGCTCATATACACATGGATGTGTGGTCTCTTACTGGAGCATGGTCACCTTAGCAGGAACCAACCGCTTACAGAAAATTCTCCCTTTCTCATGTGAGCCATCAGCTGTCCTTAGCTCCTCAGCTAGGAGCGGACCCTGGTGAGCCGTGCTGGCTTGGTGGCTGCCTTGATCATATACAGGCATCCACAGCTGCTGTGAGTTTATGAGTGCCATGGTTAGGACGCTGTTTGGGTCCATTCTTCCTCAGCTTCTAACTTTTCCAATCTGCCTGCCCCCTCTTCCAACACAATTCCTGAGCCTTGTGGGGAGGGGTATGCTATAGATGTTCAATTTGTGGCTGAGTGCCTCACACTTACTCATTGTTAGCATGTTGACCAGTTCACAGGTCGGTAGGACTATCAGTGATCTTTCTTTCCAAGTGGCCTGCATAGATAGCACCTTCCTGTACTCTGGGTAGCCAGTGGGAAGCTTCCTTGTCAGTAACAGACCGGTTTTTTCATGTCCTGTGGCCAAATGTGGTTGCATTTTTTAAATGAGGAAGAAATACATATGTACTTAATTTGCACGGAAAATTTATGGATGGTGACTTCAAGAAAGTGGTTCTGGGAGATGGTTAAAAGGTACATGTTCTTTTACTCTGTTGGAATGTTTCTGATCCCTTTTTTTCTAGATTGAAAAAAAAATAGCTTTATGTGCTAGAAAGACAGCTTAGTGGGCAAAGTCCTCTCAATGAAAGAATGATGATCTGAGTTTGGATCCCCAGCACTCACAAGAAGTCAACACAGTGACATTGTCTGTAACCCAGCACTGAAGAAATAGAGACAGTCCATAGATCCTTAGGGCTCACTGGCTAGCTAGTCAGACCTTATCAGTGAGCTCCAAGTTCAGTGAGAATACCTTTCTCAAATAATAAGGTGGAGCATGCTTGGGAAAAGACACCCAGTATTAATTAACCTCTAGCCACTGTGTGTACATGTCCCACAGAGAACAATCCTAGGCCATCCCTAGTTGGCAAGTAACTATGTAGTGGCCAATTCCACGGGCCCACTAAGTCCTTTCCCCATCAACACACAGCTCTTGGGCATCATCAGACATGCAGAGAACCCCTCTCTCAGTGTGCCCCGCAGGTACACTGGCTTAGAGAGCCAGGCTGACACACAGTAAGCAGTATGGCCAGGGAAGGCCTGCACTTTAGCTCAGATAGGAGAGGAAAGTTAGGCCCTTCAAATGAGAACAAAGGGTATGAAAGAGAAAAAAATTGTCAGGAGTTAACTCCAGTTGGGTGTTTTCATCTTGCTTTCCCTCTGTGTGCTGAGATGCCACCTCAGCACATCATGCTAAGTGAGAAGTGACTGTTAACAGGAATAGTGAGTATGGCAGGGGGAGAAGGCTCAGTTAGTGCTTGCTGCACAGTCCTGCCGTTCAATTCCCCAGGAGCCACACAAAGACTGAGTGCAGCAGAGTGCATCTGTGAATCCCAGCACTGAGGACGCAGAGGCTGGAGACTCCCTGGGGCTTGATGACCAGCCCATCTAATCAAATCAGCAAGCCCCAGGTTCAGGGAGAGACCCTGCCTCAAACAAAATAAGGTGGAGTGGAGAGCGATTGAGGAGGAACTTGGATAACAACCTCTGGCCTCTGCATGCATGTACCCATGTACCAAACAAAAAGAATAATAACTCTAACAGCAGGGCCTTGTGGACACAGACTTAAGCATCGGTGAATATGCAGATGCTATTCTGAGTCCCATAGAGTCGTTGGGAACTTCATTCAGTGAGGTCACAGTTGTGACTTTTACATTCAGAGCTCTGCAGTCTGGAGGACATTCAGTCATTGTCTGTCACTTGCCACTTCCTTAAGGACCATCTCTAGTTGGTGCCTGCACAGCCTACAGCAAGCCCATAAGTCAACCTCCATGTCTGCTCAGATTCATTGACATCCTTGTCCTCAATAGGGAGAAGACAAGAATAAGGCAGAGAAGATCGATAGTAACCAAAACGAGCACTGAGTTTAGAGCACGCAAGGTATACGCCCCCTCCTCATGCCACACAGCCCATCTGTTGTCCCCTTTAGGCCACTCATTCTTATGTGACAGTTTTCCCAAGCCATACAGCCCTGTGCAGATCACAGACCATTGGGGAGTTTGAATGAAAATGGTAGCCATTGCCCACACTAAGGCTGCTCCTTAACGACCTCCTTTCTTCCCTACCCCCTCCCTGCCCATCCCTCTCTGCATCATCCTCTGAGACAGAACACTACTCTCCTAGCCTCATGAAAGATGAAGCATTCCCTAGGACAGCCAGGCCCACCAAAGCCCTGCTGCTCACCCCATCATAAAAGGCTGAGCCCTCTCTTCCAATAGCAGCACAGCATTCAAGAAGCCCCATGCTTGGAGGCACCCTCCAGTCTTTCCAGTGACCTGTTACCCCCTTGACCCTTTCTGTACACACTACAGAAAGACTCTACCCTTGATCCAGTTCTTCTCCATGGCACACTAAAGACTGGAAACTTAGGCAAATGACTGGGACTGACGTCCACATCTATAATATCACTCTGTTCCTGATGCAGGGTAATGCCTTAGCAGTGCCTAGTCATGGCAGAATGCACCCTTCAGGGCTGAGGAATCCCGCTACAGTCCTAACAACCAAGCATGTGCTTCTTACCCCTGGACTGATTGCTTCTGGAAACAGAAGCCACAACTTCTTCAACAAAGGGAAAGCTGGTATGAGCTTGGCCCAGGTGATTACTGCTCAGGTCAGTTGTCTCCAAATGTCAAAGCAATTAAATGTGTGAATCTCACCATGGATGAATTTTGAGAGCTGTGAAAGTCACAGCTGAGGCTGGGGGAGCTTCCCCTGGACACCTCAACAAAGGCCCTCAGTGGTCAAAACAACTGAATACTCCTCTCCAAAGAAACCATCCCTGCTCCACAGGTCAGCCCCACAAGTGTCTTACAGGGACTCGATCTCCAGATGGGGGAGCCACGCACCACCAACCCCCCCACACAAACACATATTTGGAACTGAACTTCATCAGAATTTTCTTGCACTTGAAAGCAGTGCAGTTAGCAGGCCGTCTTTCAACACTTGGCCATATTTTCTCCACTACCTTCCTGATGAATTAAGTGCTTATAGAAGTCGAAGGACTGGAAACATTAGCAAGCAACTCTCTCGGAGGATCTGCTTGCCAGACGTGGCCAGCACAGAAGTCCCAGCATGGAGGACGCTTGCACATTGCTCCTCCCCAGCACTGTTGCACCTGCTGTCCTGAGCTCTGCAGTAGGTAGGTGACCGGATTCCTTGTCCCATGGCTTCCAAGCCAGGTTCCATGGCAGCCTGCTAATTGAATTCAGTTGTTTGTCATCTTAAATGTCCTTGCTGTCCTTAGAACTGAACTCAATTCAGCTGTCATCCAAGAATTAGCAGTGGCCTTTTTATTACCAGCTGACTTGGGTTCACCTTTATCCCAGATTTTTTTTTTTTAATGAAATGTATACAGTGTAATTAAAGCAATGTAGTCACATTATCTGTTTGAATTGGTCCCTTTCAGGGAAGATAAAGGAGAAGAGGTAGCTACAGTCACTGCCTTTTGCTGAGCATGTCAGCCTCCTCACAAAACACATGTGTCTGCTCAGCAAGAGCATTCTGTGTGTCACTGGTGCCTTAACAATTACAAAATATTGTAATTAAATGTCTGAATGCTCCCTTCCCTACCCCATTACAAATGATCGGCGGAACTTGATGAATTTCTGCTGTTTGTTTCCTGTGACGCTCCCCTCCAGGGAGAGGACCAGCTGAAGGCTGAAGTCAGAGCCAATTAAACTGCCATCCCACTGCAGCTAGACCAGGCCCATTTTTCAGGCTAGGCTCAAGCAGGCTTGTCAAGACATTGGGGCTGTGCACCTCTGAGCACCGTGGGCCTCCTGCCAGCTGTGGAGGGTGTTCTGTGGATACTGTGACATGAGTGGAACGGGAATTAATTGATAGATCCACCAAGGCACACACCAGGGTGCATGCTTCCGGGGTGCAGTATTAAAACCCTGCCTCCTGGCACAGGTTTCACACTGGGGAGACCCAGAAGGGGTAATTAGCTAAGCACAGCTCCTGAGAGAAATATGAATCTGTTAAACATCAGAAGAGGAGAGACTGCCCAATAGAATTTGCTTTAAGGCTACATAAATGCAGAAGCAGGGCCTTAGGTAAGCTGTCAAGCCAGAAATTAGCAAACAGGAGTCAGTAACGGAGGCTCCTTATTCTGCAAAGCAGTTTTAACAGTCCCCCAGATATTGCACACAAACTGCTGGAGGGCCCTGAGTTTCTAACCTCCAGAGAGGGGGATGATGGGTAATCCTGCACTCTACATTCCCCTCTGACTTTGCTATTAAACAAACAAACAGCTACCAAGACAGCCCAAGTCTACAGTATAATTAGGACCTAGCAAATGAGTTGACAGAAGAGCACCGCCTGTGTCTCCTGGGAGGCTTGGTGCCAGTCTGTTTGTTTTAGAGAATTTAAATGGTTCTCCCCTGCTGAACAATAAATGCAAACCCCAAATTTGCTGCACAGATGTGGTCTTTACTAAGGAGACTTTGTTTCATTTTCTTCCTCAACCTAAAATAGATCTTTGACATGTAATACAGAAGCCAAGGTCTTTCATCATCTCCAATCTACACAGCAATCAAACATGGGTTTGTGGTGTCGGAATCCCTGGTACTAAGTTTTAAGGAACCTGATGTCCTCCCACCATGGTTCTTGAACATCCAGTCCCTGCCCTGCTAGAAGCTTATTCCACAACATTAGCTCCTTTCTTCCTCATAGGGTCCAACCACAAATGAATAATTCCTTGAGCCCAAATCTTTCTAGATGTTTCCTTGAAGCTCAGCAAAAAGTATTTTTTAAATGTTCTCTGAGTAATAGTAAGCTGTTGTGTTGCTTTGGTTTGTTTTGGTTTGGTTTTTTTCTCATGAATCCATCTCGTCAGGAGCCAGGCAGAGTGTATTAGCACATCCTTTGTACCTCGAAAGGGTGCTACCTTTGTTGCTGTTCTCCGTGCCAGGGCAACAGTCTTCCTGATGTATGCCAGCAGTGCTTTGCACCCAAAGAGCACTTCTGTGGGACCCAGAGCTCCTCCAGATACTGGTCAGCCAAGATGAACTATCTCACCATGCCTGGGCTGTGATGCCATGACTTTCTAGAGCATTGTTTGACCTCGCAATGTGGCCCCCACATAGCCAGATATCAGAACTGAGCCTGCTGTAGCAACTAAGGCTTGTGGCAGAAGGAGGCTTGATTAGTCACCCATTCTAGAAGAGGACAGGAAAGCCCTTAGAGACTGTGACTGCCAGGTCATACAGAACACCTGGCCCCCCTTGACTTGAAACATGGCCTATCTTCAGTCCCCTGCTCCTGGAGAGCCCAGGCTGACCTAATTCCTAAGGTTATCTTTAAGACACTAGTAATATGTCCCCAGCAGAGGTAGACAGAGAGGAAGAAGACTGAGCATGTGGGAAGAAATAAAAGTGTAGAAAGAGCGTAAGTCAGGAGAGGGCTCATGCTTCTCTGGAGGGGTTGGTCCAGACAGGCCCCAAAGCCTGAGTCCTAGCCCTTCTTTTTCTAAAAAGAATCACAAAAGCAACTCTGCTGTCTCAGCACTGGCTCCCACAATGAATGATGCTTGACCTAGCCCAGATTCTCCATCTTGGTGTTGCAGAGAAATTTCCCATTACAACTTGTGAAGCCCTGTGGGATTTATGGCCAGAGAGGACTGTGTATGTGGGAATTAAGCTGTTTGGTATGCTGGCCTTGCCTTACCCCCCCACCCATCACCCAGCAACCAATGGCAGGTTTACTCTTAAAACCCCTGAGCTAGCCTGAAATGCACCTTGCTCCAGACTAGGAGATAAAATGGGATTTAGAGGCAATGCATTTTCTGGCTGGTCCTTATCTAGATTGACTGCGCCATTTTTTCAGCTGAGTGTGAATGCAAAGGATAATTACCATCATGTGTTACCTGAGATTACAGGGTTGTATTCCAGCTAATGACACCACAAGAACCAAGCAGTGGTTAATATTTAATCAGTCTCTTTCCTTAACAATTGGATAAATGAGGTGTGTAATTACACAATTATAAAAAGACATTTTAGATAGGAATGGTACTGTTATTAATACTGACAGTAAAAAGCTGATGGAAATACAACACGGGGTCATTTCACAGGTATTACCACAGAGGAATCTTGGTGAGGGCTCTCCTTCATCCAGTTTAAGTGTGGGTTCCAATATGAATGTGGACTACCTGACCAGATATCTCACTGACTTTCTGGATTTCTCTGGAGTCTTTAAATGAGACAAACTCCAGAATTTTTTTGCTTACATTCTAAGGGTGAGTCATAGCTCGTAAGAAGCACTGTGTGCTGGTGGATATTCAGGGATTGTTTTTATTGTATTAGTTTTAGTGGTGTCACCCTCTGTTGCCATTGGAGAGAGAGTGAAGCACTGCCCAAGGCCAGCTCTCTGTATTGGATCAGTACTTGTCACTACCTACCCACCCTCACACCCGTGAACTGCTTAGACAGAAGCACTGTACATACCCCTTAGTGGTATTATTTTCAAAGGGAGCAGCTCTGGTAGTCCCTTATGCAAGATACTCTTGGCCTCTTAATTCTGTGTTCTTCTATAGGTACCTGAAGGTCCTTGGTGAAGAATATACGTACGTTCCTGCTTGTAGGTATGGAGAACTAAGCGCAGGTCCTCTGAAAGACCTGTTAGTGTTCTTCTGTGGCCCTACTTGGAAACACAGTCAAGAGAATATTTATTTTATTTATGTGTGTATGTAAATGCCTATCCAGGTGTACTCACTTGCAGGCATGCTGGTGGAAGTCAAAGGTCGACATGGGATGTCTTTCTGTATTCTCACTACTTTTTGAGGCAGAGCTTCTCAATAAATCAGTATCTGCTGTGAGGACAGGACAACTGGCTAGCAAGCCCACAGGATTTTCTTGTGTCCAACACTTCAAACACTGGGGTTATAGTCACATGCCATCATGCCCAGCGTTTACATGGATACTGGGGATCCACACTCAGTCTTCATGATTTCACACTAAGTATTTTACCCACTGAGATCCCTAAGAGGACCATGAATGTTTTCAAACTCCCAACCAATGGTGTCATTGGCCAGGACCATGGCAGCTCTATGATGGCATCCAAGTGACATGTGTGGAAATTTAGGAGGTGTTTTGTTTTTGTTTTTGTTTTTTACTCATATGTGTATGCACACACACACACACACACACACACACACACACACACACACACACACGTATACCAGTGCCCTGGGAAGACCGGAAGACAGTCACCTGGAGCTGGAGTTATAGGAGCTGTGATCTCTCAGTCTGGTGGCGATATACTCATGGAAGAGCCTGCCCCATGATGAGTGGATGATGCTCAAGGATGATACATGTTGCAAGCAAATCTGTCCAACACAGCAGGCCACATCAAAAGTTCACAGCAACCATCATCTTGTTTCTTACAGTTTGCCTTCACATCAGAAAAGAAGGACCTTAAAGCTGCTTTAAAAAACCAGGGCTCTGGCCCCAGAATGCCCTTAACACATTTGCATTTGAGGACAAGTGATGCACTTAGTCCTATGAAGCACTGTTAACTATTTGAGGAAATCTAGCAGGGAGAAGCTGCTGCTGCTGCTGCTGCTGCTGCCTCTCAGTGATGTCTGCTGACTCTCTGGTGGTGGCATAGACTTCTTAAACCCACAACAAACCCAGGTTCACTCTGCCTCAATGAAGAATATGTAGAACAGCACAAAGGCCTTTGTAATGCATCCCTGCTGTCCCCAGTCCTCAGCTAAGTACATAATATTGGCTTGAAGCTGGGGCACTTGGAATTGAGCAAATCCTTTCTCCACCAAAATCCCTGGCAGCAGTATGGGTTTGACTAGCCACTTGAACATGGTATGTCAGTGCTTTTACATGCCTGTGAAGTGAATCATCCACTTTGGCCATGGCTGCCACAGCCAGCAGACAGCCTCTCTACTGTGGTGGATGGTCACATGGCACATGGACTGGAGGATGGTAGTCTCCACAGAGCCACAGAGGTGTCACAGCAGCTGAAGCTAGTGCCTGACCTGGTCAAGGGCTGACCATATCTCTTGGTTCAAAGCTCCTCCTTGCTCCCTGTTTCCACCCAGTGCTGCTTCCAAGAACGCCAGTATGTGGCAGGACTCTCCTTCCCAGCACCTGCTGAAGCTCAAGTGGATTCTGTTGCTCCCCTGGGAAGTGACCAGCCGATCCAAGCAACTGTTAAATCCATATGAAGGTAAAAGTATGAATTGTAGAGGGGCATTTAATCTCAATACTCGGGCCTTAGCAGGCAAATGTCTGTGAGTGTAACAGCAGCCACTCTATGGAGAGTTCCAGGACAGTCAGGGAAACAAAGGGAGACCCTGTTGTGGAATATTAGTTCAAGATGTGTTACATTCATTTATACCGTAGAATATTTGTTTAATGATACAAAAACATGTTGTATCCTTTTATGTTGCATTTGTTTAACTCGGTGAAGCTGTGTTCCTTTGACTGTCTAAAACACTTGATTGGTCTAATAAAGAGCTGAAAGGCCAATAGCAAAGCAGGAGAAGCGTAAGTGGGACTGCCAGGCAGAGAGAATAAATAGGAGGAGAAATCTAGGAGAGAGAGAGAGAGAGAGAGAGAGAGAGAGAGAGAGAGAGAGAGAGAGAGGAAGAAGAAGAAAAGGAGGAGAGGAGAACACCAGGGGCCAGCCACACAGCTAGCCGTGAAGTAAGAAGGAAAGAAGTATACAAAGAAAAAGGAAACATAAAAAGTCCAGAGGCAAAACATAGTTAAAGTGAAAGAGAATAATTTTAAGTTTAAAAAAAACTGGACTAGAAGCAAGCCAAGCTAAGACTGGGTATTCATAAGTAAGAATAAGTCTCTGTGTATTTATTTGGGAGCTGGATGGCAGGCCCCCAAAGAGTAAAAAAAGAAAACCAACTATGAGACCATTCAAGGAGGAAGAGGAGGAGGAGGAGAAACAAAACCAATGAGTTGGGCTACTGGTGATGTATAGCTCAGGAGCAGGGGCCGTACCTAGTGAGAGCCTCGGTTCATTTTCTGTCATTGAAATTTAGAAGGAAAGACCTTGGTCCTCACTCTGTGGCACTACTGAGAAGTGGAAGAGTGACACATAGTGGGGGAGTCCTGAGTCACTGATGTGCCTCCAAAGGAGATGCGGGGACTTCTTCAGCTTTTTCTATCATTGTTTTCTTCATTCTAGTTGTGACATAAATGGCTGTTGCTGTGGTCCCCACTTGCCAACATGACGCACTGCTCACCACAAGCTCCGAAGCCCATGAATCTTCCCAAGCAGGGACAGGTACCTCCAAAGCTGTGAACCCAAATAAACCTTTCTCCTTCATGAGTTGATTTTTCTCACCTATTTTATTTCAGGACCAGAAAGCTAATTAATACAATGTAGGAACTTTATCTCAGCTAGAATCCAGCTCATCTGCCTTAATTATCTCTGACCACAGAGTGAGGCAAGCTTCTCACATACAATGCCAGATTGTAATCCTGCTTCTGAGCTGACCTGAACCAGGAAGAATCAAGGGACTCTGTCCTCTTGATCTCCTAGCACTAACAAAAGGAGTGTGCTGGTTCTAATCATTCACTGTGGACACCACTATCCTATTCTCTGGGAGAAGGTAGGTGAGATGTACCTTCAGAGAGACTTATGCAAAAACATGGGCAAGCTTCCCACAAGACTCACTGAACCTCACTGAATTATATATAGGCCTTTTATTTCCAAAACATAGAAGGCCTCCAAAGAAGAGACCAACCCAGTATGAGAAGGTTCCAGAATTTGGCTAATGCTAAAGCAGCTGCAGTGGTGGGGGCTGGGGGGCTGGGGGTTCCATTAGTCACATATGTTATTCAGTTGGGCATTTCCTATATGGCCTGTTGGAACTCGTGAAAAAACTATCCTACAATATATTTAGAGAGGCAAGTCCCTGAATCCAAAGGTTGACCCCAAATTGCCTTTAGTCAAATGTGGTTCTCTCCTATTGGGAGGCGCAGGCCTGGCCAAGGCACGGATAAACAGGGGCTAAATTGGCAAGAATAGGTCATTACTAACCCATCTCATTTTAGGAAAAGCAGGAAGGAGAAAGCCCAAGCAGGCTTTAAAACAGAATTCTCCCAACATGACTCAAGGGTTGAGTTTCTCCTGGCAGCTTCTACTTTGTTTTTATAGATGGGGAGGTGGGCTCATGCCATCAGCCTAATCTAAAAATGAGGGGCAAGCATATGTGTAGATCACATGAGTATGAAGCTTATGGGGATGTGCACCAACATCAAGGGAAGGGAAATGCTGTTCAGGAGTGTGGGGAGGGCATGGTGTATAAATAGAGCCAGTTGGTTGGGAGACAGGTTTGAAGTCGAGGCTTCTCTTTAGGACCCTCTGATGTTGGAAAGTATGAGTTTTACATGCTTAGTAGAACTTTTCATGTTGGACTCAAAAAGGCAAATTAGAAGCCATGTGAATGATCCAACAAGGCCACAACTGGCCAGCAGATGTTGCAGCCTTGTGGCTTTGAGATTACATGCTCTGAAATGGCAATGTACTGTGTTCATAACAAGCATATTATCAAATGCAGAACATCCGCAGCCCTGGAGGAGAGCCGGCTCTGCTCTGAAAGTGTACTTCCCACTAACCTGCTATTTCAGAGACCTGAGGTTTTTGGGTTTTTTTTTTTTTTTTATTTCCTCAAAAATAAGGAGTTAATTTTACCCAAGTTCACACAGCCAGAACCTGTCATTTTAAATAGCAACGAAGACCAATTTCTTTCAGCCTCTTTACAGCAAGGCAATTTTCTATAGATATATAAACTAGTTGGCTGTGAGGCCAAGCAGAGCTGGGAACCACTGGGAGTTTCTGAGCTTCCAAACTGGACACCATCCTCCATGTGGCAGGGCTTGTAACTGGAGGAGAAAAAAATCTGATGAACCAGGGAGGGTGTCCCAGGCAGAGAGGAGGCTGGGGCAACACAGTTTAGGTGGCCAGAAAAGGCCCCAAGCCAAGCACTCACTTCAGCCCTCAGCAATAAAGCCCCCCAACACACACACACACACATGCATACACACGTGCGCACACACATGCACACGTGCGCGCACATACACACTCACCCACGCACACATGCACACATGCATGCATGCACACACACACGCCCACACACATGCACACACACACACACACACACACACACACACACACGTGCACACACGCACACGCACACACAGCAGCAGACTAGCTGGGGAAAATGAGACAAGAACCAAGCTAGGAGTTCACTATGAAGGAAAGGAATTAGGCCCCTCCCCATGAAAGATGGAGCCTCTAGAGGAATAGGAGACAAGCTTGCCTTTGCATGGTAACCCACTGCTGCAGAGGCTGATGAGGAGAGCTGGCTTGCTGGGGATTCCCAGGATCCTTCAGTCTTTTTAGTCATTCACTCACTTATAGTGAGTACAGAGGTGACAGATACACAGCACATGTGGAGATCAGAGGACCGAGTCGCTCCTTCTACCATGTGGGTTCCAGAGAGCACCCACAGCTCCCACCCAAGCACCTGCAGGCTGCAGTTCTGACACTAGAAGTATGCCCAGGGGCTGTTGCCACACTCAGCCTAGCAGACATGTAATGAGTGCCTGCTGTAACCACAATCTGAGTGGGGCATTGACTGTGAAGATGGCGGCCACGCCTGGCTCTGTGCAGCTCAGTGCGGTTGGGAGTCCTCACAGATTGAGGAGTGCCAGTTTGCCTTGGCTTCTTGTCTGCCCATCTGAGGGTGGTGAATTCCAAACATGTCTCTTTCCTGGACTCTTGGGGAAAGTGCCCCCTTGCTGGGAGCTCCGGGGTTTGCTAAGACCCCAGTGAGAGGTGCCAAATGTCACCATGTCTCAGCTCAGACTTCCACAGCTGACATCCTTTCCCACATTATGCGGTAATGCTCAGCTGTGATTCCATACTGCCTGCAGACAGGAGGGCAGGGAAGTTAGATGGGAACACAACTGTGAAGGTCCTGAGTGGAAGGTGGTTGGAAAAATGTATCAGTGAAAAGGAAGTGGCTGTGCCATTGGATAAGGGTGTCATTTGCACGGTGTGCCAAGAAGGCTTCAACTAGAACAGAATGAAATTAGAACAGAATTTAGAGGTAAAGAAGCAAGCCTCTCTGATCTCCTGGGGAGACATTAGCCCCAGCAAAGTTACGGCACTCTGCAGTGGGGGGGGGGGGGCATGCTGGGCCCAGATCTGGGTGGGATTGGAATACAAGCTGAAGTCAGAATGTCAGGCCCGGTGGATGGCCATTTGGCCTGAGCCTTACAGTGAGAGGCAGAATGGATGAGGGTGGTCAAGGCCCAGCCAGCAGCAGAGAGGGTGACCAAATACCCCCAAATCACACCAACTTTCCTCTAGCCCACAGTACCCATTCTCAAGGTCCCAGGACCCTCCTGGGCTGGTCCTCTGTCTTGCCTCTAAACCCAGGAACAAAGTTCTTGCCAAGCACCCCTGGCTTCTCAGTTTTGGGTGGTTCTTACCTAAAACCATTCCAGTAGAGACCCCCAGATTCCCACCTTATTCTAAAGGAGACATATGAGAATCCATATACTTAGTGTTTTCTTTTTGAGCATAAGATCAGAAAGAATAGGGGCCATGAACCTTAACACTGGGTGGCTGGCACAGAGGTTAAGCATTTAAACCCCATCTCTAGAGTTAAGGACTCTGACAATGAGCATAATCTAACACCTCTCTGTGCCCTGTATCCATCATCTATAAAATGGGCATCAATAGAAGACCTTGACCTCCAGGGTTCAGTGAGTTAACATGCCCAAAGTTCTTCGAACAGTGCTTGACGTATCCCAAGTCCCCACTAACTTCCAAGGACTATTATTATCCCTTGGAGAGGGGTGATAAATGGAGAGACCTCTTGCTCACACAAAGCTGGAAGCCATTGTCAGGAAATAGAAAGTGATGTATTATTTAAGCCCGGCCACTTCTCTATGCAGACTCCAGTGTCGCATTCACCTGCAGGGTGGGACAGGGGCCTATTTTGAGCTAAGGGAAAGAGCTGTCACCTGCATTTTAGTTTAAAAGTGTCCTTGAGAGTTATACGAACTCATATAATCTAATACAGCAAATTTAGTCCAGTTCTTGAAATCTAAAGGGACAGGAGATAAATGAGTCAGCAGGGATCCACTCATGTTCTGCTGCTACCTCCTTGTGCTCACACTTTCTGACAGGTCCTGGGGTCTGTCAGGGTGTGAGGACAGCCGCCACACATGCCCAGCTGCATTTGGGAACAGCTGCCTCTCTCTGCATCAGCCTGCACAAAGCAGGGTGGGAGGGAGGTGTCAGTCCACACTCTTCTAAAAAAAAAAAAAAACCGCTCAAGGAACTACAAAACAATTAAAACAAAATAAATCATGTTTTCTCCAAGCCACCTCAAGCACCAGCTTCCATTAAAGTGATGGCATCACATTTAGGAGGAGTCCTGATGGATGCTGCAAAGGAGCCAAAGAACATGGCGCTGCACCCATGTTTGGGAACTCAGTAGACTGATGCTCAAAAAGTTTGAAGAGCAAGGCCAGCTAGGCCTCACCCTAAGGACCAGCTTCAATGGGTCTTTTCTGCAAACCTCCCCCTCTTTTCACTCACTCCGCCCTTTTCTGATCTGAGAGCTCTTCACTTCTGCAAAGGAGTGTGTCCTCCTACTAGGCTGAGAACACACCTGTAGATGGCTCTCCTGGAGTCTGCCCCAGGTGCACAGGACTGTAGAAAAAGTCTTCGTACCTAGCCATTAGAGTGAGTTTCTAGACCAGCCTATCTGAGGTTAGCCAAGAGCTTTCTGGAATTTTAATTCCACAGATAGAAGATCTTGAGTCTGATCATTTTAGAGAATTAGCCCATATGTAAAAGATGGTATTTTCCCAAGTTTAAGGATATAATTAGCTGCTTCAGGTCAACCCATCAAGCTCCCGGGAGTTGCGTTCCATGAAGTTAAAGCATCCTTTGAAAGCAAGTTCTGTGTGACCTTGGAAAGTCTGGGAAACATTATCAACTATCATTGCCTTGTGGAGAGGTAGAGCCAGAATCACACAAACTCAAGGAAATGTCCTACAGGGCTGGGAATGTAGCTCAGAGGTAGAACACTTGCCAGCATGTGCAAGGCCTCAATCCTCCCCCCCACCCCCAGCACAAAGGATAATAGTAACAGGAATGAGACAAATGCATAATAATGAAAGAGGAGGAGGAGGGAGGCAGGAGGAGGGGAGGAAGAAGAGGAGGAGGAGGAGGAGGAAATCCCTCAGAGCAAGCAGACTTGCTGAGCACAACAGTCCCCTAAGTGTGACTGCAGCGTCTCTTCTTCTAAACCACAAGCTCGGTGTCCTTCCCATCCAGCGCCCCACCACTTTCTTTGCTCTGGTCTGTGGTGAGCTCTCATTCAACATCTGAGACAAATGCACTGATTTCCTGTGACGGTGACAATGTTGTGATTGCCATCTTGTAAGCCCCTCACCACCGAAACCAAAACACAGAAGAGGAAAAATAAGTTTCTGGCTTCAAATGAAAGTAAACAGCTGGTGTTGATGAATTCCAGAAGCAAGTGTCCTTTTTTCCCTCAGAGGGAGAGGGAGGGAGGGAAAGCAGGAGAGAGAGGGGGGGGGAAGAGAGAGGGAGAGAGGGAAAGAGAGAGGGAGAGAGGGAGAGAGAGAGAGAGAGAACACAGGGGCTATGTAAATATAATTATTTTAAGTAGAGTTCCTTCAGCATTTTTCCATTAGGCAGCAGGGAGGTCAACGCGAGGCCAGCTGTCCAAATATGGTTGTCAGTTCTCTTGAGTCAGCAGAGTACATGAAGGAATTTCTCTTTGGGGACAGAAATTTCTTGCCACACAAGTAAATCTCTCCACTTTATTTAGGGCTGTGGTTTTCTCAGAGCAGAAGGGGGGGCAGAAAACCTATCCCTTTTTCAAGAGAAATCCTAGTAAAACTGTTTCTCACAGCTCACAGGCCTACCCTAAGGCATCTTTGGAAACCCCAGGAATCTTTCTAAACACTGTGGTCCAGTACTGCTCAGTGTGCCACAGCAGACCCGGGCTGTCCAGGGGCAGGCTCTCTGAGCCCGTGGGCACTTGCAGCCCACCCCCAGGGATTTGTAAACACATTAACATCGAAGAGGCAGGGAAGAGAACTCAAGTTTGCTCCTGGATCTGTTTTCCTCTCTTGGCTCATCCTAAATCCCTGGAGGCAATGTCTTGAAAATCATTCTGGACATTTCAAACTCCAGCCCAACTATGGCTCTGAGCAGAAGATTGCAGCCTGTGGTGCCCTGTGCTTGGGCTCCTCTGTAAAATCCAGTCCTTGCCTGCTCTCCAACAGACCCAGCAGCAGGAGGAATAAGGGATGCTGGGAAAGGGGAAGGAGGCTGAGGTGCCGTTGTGGTTGAAGTAGATACACACAATCACACCACAGTACTCCTTGATCCCCATTGGGTTACCTCAAGCAAGTAGACTGTCTGCTTCTACCTTTGTGTCTGCAGTCATGGGGATGAAGGCGATGATGACTGAAGCAGTGAACAGGACCCCACTCGACACCAAGCTGAAGGAAATGCTGAGGGTCATGTGGGGCACTCGGAAGGGTGCACATTCCACTCAGCAGCCATTCTCTTCACTAACGGCTGTTGTTGAAAGGACACAAGAAAACCTGTGTCTACTAGGCATACAACATGGAAGGAACCCAGGAGAGGCCGTGGGTTTTCTTCATTGTCCCAACATGAGGAGTTAAGTTCCGTAAAGAAAGTATGAAGTGGGAGGCCCCAAGTTCCAGCCCCAACAGCACAGGAATCCAGTAACTCCCTCCTTATAGTGATAGGGAAAGACCCAATACAACACGTCTATAACATGTTTTCTGGGAGTTATCTAAACCTAGGGTTAACAAAAATCTTTGTCTCAGCATAGAGGCCACAGGCAAGGTTGCACAGCATTTATCTCATTTCCATTGTACAGGGTGTGTGGGGGGGTGCTTGTGGGGAAAAGAGACACCTGCCCAAGGTCCACTCTGGATTTCCATCAGAGTGACAAGTGTCTTGACACCTAAGTTCTGGTACTAGAACCAGACAGTGAGAACACAGGAGTCCCGTCTCAGTGAGACCAGAGTCCTCCTGCCCCAGTGAGGAACATGAGTGTCTTTCTGCCCCAGTGAGAAAACATGGGTGTCCCCCTGCCCTAGTGAGAGTGTTTAATACAACCCAGCATCCTTCTGTCCAACAAGGGTACAGCATAGTGTGGGAGGCCATGTGTGATACTGGCCTCTGGGAAGATTTTCTCCACAGTGCTCTAACTTTCTGTAGCTTCCCTGGATTTTTGGTACCACAAACTACTTGATCTCAGACAATCAATTTGCTCTTTTAAAGGAAAAACAGAAGATAGAAACCTTTTGAAAAACAGATAGTGGGAATTAGGTCAGCAGAGACATCCCCTTCCATCAGTGGCGCTCATGGCTCTCAATTAATTCAGTGACCTATGACCACAGCAGGCCTTGAGTTGGAGGCAGAGTGCAAATCAAGACTCAATGAGGCAAAGAGGAGCAAGGTGAACCAGGGTGTTACTGAGTGCTGGAGAGTGTGCTTGGTGCTTGGATGTCAAGGTGCAAAGCCAGGGAAACCCCACCCACTGGCTGCACTCTGAAACACGGGCAGCTAGCTGTAGGGCCTGGGGAATGGTGATTCAGATCTTTGACAATGACAAGGGCTCTTTCTGAGCCCAGATGGTTTGACCCAAAAGCTAAGATAATCAGTGGTCACCAAAAGTCAGCTCGAGACACTGGCTCTCAAGTTTGTTGTCTTGCATCAGTGATGGTGAAGGATGTAGATACCAGAGCAGGCAAAGTGAAAGCAGCGTCTTGTGCAGAAACAAATCTTCAGGGGGTTCCACTGAATGACTTGTCTGGGGTTTGTTTTTAGAGTTTATGTCAGAAACTGAGGTAAGTTTTTTATTAAAATTGGCTATGTCTGTGCATGCTTTGTAGTCCCCACACTCAGTGTACGTGGCCCTTTTGTTCAACCAGAGAGGTGGTCACAAACTGTCTGCATGCTACTCCTCCAATTAGGGAAGAAGTCACTTGTTATAGCCACTCTTATTCACTCCTTCTTAACTTTGTCTTGATTTATCAACTGTTGGCCTTGGCTGGGTCTGTTAATACTTGGCCTTGGCAAGGACCACTAGCCCCATTGGATAGGCTAGCCAATGATTTCCCCACACTCTTATTTTCACCTTTACATGCCTAGCTCATAGTTCACCATAGACGCTCCTCCTTACCTCTGCCAGAGAATTAACACCCAGCCCTGCTACCTGGATGTAGCTGCTGCTTTCTCAGCTACCCTGTATCTAATATCTAGCTTATTGTCTATGAATAAGACAGAATAAGACAATGGTCTCATTCTGGGGATAGGTGGAGGCTTTTAAGAACTGTCTTTAGTTGAAGTTTCTCTATTTTGATAGTTGTGAGAATTTGTGAACAGGTGGTCTGTAGCAGGAATCCCTGATTGTATTAGAGAGACATTGCTTTTTGGGGCAGCGCGCGCCGCGGCAGCGTAAGAAGAGGTTTCCGGGGCAGCGCGCGCAGCCGCTGCGGGCGGAAAGAGAGGCGGGATTTCCGGCCCAGCGCGCGCGCACGCGCGCGCGCGCGCGCACACAGCAGCAACATACGGCAGCGGATTCGGCGCGTGGCTAAACTCTCTTTTGCTCTTTTATAACAAAATAAATCTTAGTTGAAACATATCAATTGGTGACGGGTTTAATCCGCGATATTTGGCGGCCCAACGCGGGGCAAATTCCCCAAACCCCCTGAATTCCGCGCCCGCGCGCAGCGGACTCCCGCCGGATTCGGCGCCCACCTACACCGTATTCGGCACAGCAGCCAGGAGGGAATCTGCGTGCGGAAGAGCTACTGAGACTCAGTTCTGAGAGTGCACGCCTGGTAGGATTTGCGGAGGCTTACTCACCACCCCGGTTCAAGCACCATTGCTGCTGCACTACG